>JAHLTZ010000067.1:0-63460 GCA_025786725.1 Syncephalis fuscata | reverse complement strand
TTATGTTTCAGCTCCCCTTTTATTCTTTTCACAACTGATCTTTCCCTATCGACCTGTTTACTTTTATTGAAGTGTAGCATTGCTCATATGTTGACGCGTTGAGCTTGTGACCTTGGATTGCCTTGCGTTATTTGTCCCCTGACCTTCTTCGTTCCCAGTATCACTTGGTTTTCCATCTGCGCTTGTCGTCCTCATTTTTCTTTCTGTTTGTTCGCTGCTACCTGCGCACTTCTAAGTGGCTGCTCTTGCTACCATCTTTGCTTGCTTACACATCGACGACACTACTGCGCTACCACGCACTTTTTGTACGGCCTTCAGTCCGCATCATCCGCTGTGCTTCTAACGTCATCAGTCTCTCGACGCTGCCAACACCCTTTGGCTGTAATCCATATATACATTGACGTCGTGATCAGCCATTGCGGTTTGTACCTGTATCGAAGTAGTTTCATCTAGACTCATCTTGAGCATCTATCGGTCGAAGGACCATGTCTGCATTAAATACTACCAATTCCTTTGCAACCAGCACGCCGCCGAATACAGGTGGCCCGGCAACGGCCACTTCTCCGCTGCCCAATTCTATTCCACATTTACGGCTGGCACCTTATCTCACCAATGCACCGTCCAGCTCTTCCGGCTCTTCTCTTTCTCCCTCGCTGCGGTTTCCAGTCATAGAACGCTTTATCTCCCCGGGAGTTGTTGTTAAAGTTGGTCGCTACACCGAGCGCACCAATAGACACCAACGCAACCAACCTTCACCAGAAAACGAAGGTTTGCCTTCTCCTGGCGTACAGGCCTCTCCGGCTGGCCCTAGTGCTGCCGGCACAAATTGCACAGCACCCCCAGAAGATGTCTTGTTCAAAAGCAAAGTTGTTAGTCGTTCACATGCAGAAATTTGGGTAGAAGATGGCAAGGCAAGTATTCATAACGGCCAATATTAATGTTTCAGTCGAGTCAGTAATAATAATAATTACTATTTAATTAATAGTATTATTGTTTATTGTAACTTGAACTTATTTATTATTTATTTGTTAATTTGTTAATTTTATTTATTTAATATATAATATAAAACTAACTTTATTTTCTATTTATTTTATCATTTAGTTTTATATCCGTGACACTTCTAGTTCATCGGGCACTTTTCTCAACCATAGCAGACTATCTGCACAAAACATACGCAGCGATGCTCATCGTCTACGTGACGGCGATTGTTTGCAATTAGGAGTGGAGTACCGTGGCGGAGAAGAAGAAATTTACCGATGTGTTCGAATGCGTGTGGAGCTTAATCGTCGCTCAGTTGCCAGCACGGCACTTCGAATGGCCACATTTACGGCATTGGTTGAAGCACAAGCAATATCACGCCAATTAAGATCACAAAGCTCGTCGGCTCCATTATCGCCTAATCTTCTAAATGCACCAAAAGATGGTAGAAATGGCGGCGACACAAAAGCACCACAAGAATTTACTCCACAATTATCTATTGGTCCAGTAACAACCGATTGTTGTATCTGTTTACTGCCACTCCGACGAACTCCACTCTTTTTAACGTCATGCGCCCATGCTTTCCATTATGCATGTGTCCGCACGCTACTAGGAACAAGACGAAATCGTGGTGGCCGCACTGTATTTGAACCGGTTGATGGATTTAGCTGTCCAATGTGTCGTTCATATGTTGATTTAGCGGCAGAGCCAGCTGATGAAGATGAAGATGAAACGGCGGAAGTAGAGGAAATGACGGCAATTGGATTAGCATTAGGCTTAAATCTACCTCCAGATGGTACATCTACTTCACGCTCTTCGCGTGTAACTCCTGCGCCATTAACACCAGTCGATCCTATGCTAAACAACGATCCAATTACGCCAGCTACTCCACAAATGCCGCGACTTATTCCAGCTAGATCAGACGATACAGGGCCATTGACAGCACATGGCCTTCACTTCCCACACCATACCGCGATGGACGATGAATCGGACATTCCTATGGATACAGGCGGTCTAAGCAGTGCCGATGATGCTGACGCGGATATAGAAGCGGCCGAAAATGATGAGCATAGTACTGCACATGCTCTACCTACTTCTGTGGGCATGCCGGCCTCCATAGCAACGACCACAGCCTTGCCTGTACAAATGCCAGGCGGTGGCCAAAGTGCACTACTGCATGGCACTTCAAGTCCCGGTGCCAATAATGAAATAGGTATGGATATGGATACCAATAATACGGCCGGCATTGATCTCACGGCATTACTCGGTAAAACGGTGCAAACAAGACAGCCTAGCATATTATTAGCAGAAGCGGCGGCGGCAGGGGCGGCGGCAGCAGCAGCCGAGAACGGTACTAACGATACAAGAATGATAGCTGGGCTGGGCAATCCGGATTTAGGCGATAGTAGCGATGGCGCAGATGCTAGCAACATAGATATGCACCACAGCCATCGTACAGTCGTTACTGGTATTATTAACTTGGAACATCATAATGCAGGATCCACGACGGCTCGTACAAATGGAACTTCGACAACACATCATTGTTAATGCATGTATATTACTGCATTTACTTTGTTACTTTTGCGCTTAAAGACTTATTTTACGTCTTATCTGTTGATCTGTCTACAGCTGTTTTTTGTCCTTCCTCTAACTTTTCTATCTTAATCAACTACAAAACCAGCGACTTGCCTTGAGGATATCAGTTTATTCAATTGCAAGGCGTGCCGGTCTCGCCTTACTGCTACTTTGTCTGGCTTATAAACAATTACAGGCTATATTTGTGGACATGCAACAACATAACAACAAACAACAACACAGAATTAATATAACACCTATGTTTATTTTTATCAATGTCTCTGATTACTTGAATTTATTGTGCAAATAAACCACTTTTCTCTGCGTCTATTAACATCGCATTGCTGCGTAAAAAGGATTTACAGTTACTAGATAGCAACGATGGTAATAATTACCCGATCCATTTGTAGTAATAACAGGAAAGTCTTTGAAAATAAAAGATGTTATGCGTGCAGTGCTGAGACTATCACAAGCACACCCACGCACGCATGCTTTTATTCTCGCCTTGCCTCGCTTCTTCTTCTTCCACTTTGTGACCTGTTCTCCGCTCGCTTACTTTGAATTCTACTAAGCCATTTATTGCAAAGTAGCGAATTAGCATACTTATTTGTCATCTTACATCGATAGCTTAATTCGTCGTTGCCACGCTATCTATATTGGACCGGGCTATTCATCTGCTTTGATTCATAGTAGTAAGTGAAGAAGTGGTGCCATCTATTCGGCGTCTTACTATTTGACTCACCATTGATTGATTAACTAACCTATTACTGTCTATAGCGCTATGGAAACTATTCAGCTAGTAGTATTTGGTTCAGGTGGTGTTGGAAAATCTGCCCTAGTAAGTAGAGAATGTCAGATTGTGCAATTAGATGGCGTTACTGTTGGTATAATAAGCATAGTCATAGATAATTGTAGTAATTATCTATAGCTGTAATCATTCAGTTATTTATGTATAGCCATGTGGGTGCCATGTGGTTTTGCTGTGGGTGTTTTTTTTTACTTGTTTACATGGCATTGTATAGATTGTATTGAATTTTTGTATTTAATCCTGTATTTAATATAGTAATGACCATTTTCCAATAGAAATGAAATAGTATTAATGATGAATATACTATTATTAATAGAAATATCAATACTAATCATTTATCATCTTTTTACACTTCTTTTGTTTTATTATAGACGATTCAATTTGTCCAAGGACTTTTCATTGAATTTTACGATCCAACTATAGAAGACTGCTTCCGACGTGCACTTCAGGTCGATGAACTGCCTTGTTTGCTTGAAATTATCGACACGGCCGGTACCGAACAATTCACCGCATTGTACGATATGTACATGAAGCGTGGTGAAGGCTTTCTTCTTGTCTACGCGGTTACTTCAAAAGGATCATTTGAAGAGTTGGCTGAACGGCGCGAACAGATTCTCCATGTAAAAGGCGCGGCTGATGATCGTGACGTACCTATTGTTCTAATTGGTAATAAGACGGACATCAGCCATGAGCGCGAAGTGTCAACCGATGAAGGCAGGAAATTGGCAGCCGAATGGCGTTGTCCATTCCTTGAAACGAGTGCAAAGACTGCCGACAATGTAGATGAGGCATTCTATGCATTGGTACGCGAAGTACGACGTGCAGGCGGCATACTAGGTACCGGTAAACAAAATGGTACTCATGGTAAATCTCGTCGAAAGAAGTGCACTATCCTGTAATGATACCACACCTATCCCTTGGCTACAGTCTATACTACCAAGCTATCTATCTTTCTACCCATCCACCCTTCTATCTATTCATTTATATATTCGTCTGCCTACCTGTCTGCCTTTGTCTTTATTCTATTTGTCTGCCAGCTGGCTCTGGTTAGTAAATAGAATAATGATTAGTACACATTCATTTGTGACAGTCGTTTCGTGCTTTTCTCATTTATTAATATCATTATTGAATGTGCCACTTATTGTATTGCACTCAGTGCCTATCCTACCTATAATTATCATATATACTTTTCATTGATATTATTAGTCGCCTTTATACAAACAAGTATTGAATGAAGTAATGTCGGTGTATCATTTTGACTGTATTGCGTACTTTATATCAACAATAGAACTTTTGTCACGATTATGGACAGTTTTACATCTTTTACACATTATTATATACCACAATGACGTGTCTACTAATGCACATCACCAAAGGTGCCTATTAATAAGGCAATTATTGTCATAATACGACTATTAACCATTTATCAATCTAAATAACGATTATATTGCCACATGGCCAAGCAACAATATAACCACTAGTTATTTCTTTCTGTTATTATTTACAAATAATTCATTATCTTTTTACTAATCTCTCAGCTTTACTAAAAGCTTTTGTTATAAAATCATTGTGATTGACCATCAGCGATAATGCAAAGTACTACTGCCATCTAAAGGTTGAGTCTTTTATTTAACAATGACTAGTCTATCTACAGTCCTTTTTAAATGGCATATTTTTGTTTAACCATTGATTCGTATTATGCTATTATTATATGTTGGTTTATTTCTTCACTATTAAACAATTTATTACCCATTTAGTGTGATTTGAGGTCAAATGAATTTATTTAATAACATTCGCGTAGCTGAACTACATTTTCGTTCTCTTGAACATGGGGACAAGTGGTGAGTTTTATTTAATCATTACATTATCACATTTGTTGTTTTCTGGTGGTCAAATGGCTGATATCTAATAATAACCAATTTATTGAACATGATGATGAGCGGTGAGTGACATCAATTATAAATACTCATCACTGTAGATCCATTATCCAGTATGCATATATCCAGTACACATATATAACATTCTATTAGTAAAGAAGTAACAGTACATATCCAGTGCGGTCATTATGCTGGTAATTGTGCACACACAGTAGTAGCAATAGTAGCGGATTACATTGCTGTATCGGCGTTGAAGACTTGTTCAACAACCATACTAGCAGTACTTTCAATATTGCCATTGCTATATATGCACAGGATTGATGTAGAATCAATGTGGTAGTTATATGCTACAAAATTTATTGTATCCTTTAGTTTGTTATAGATTGCTACCACAGATCGTACTAACAGCAGCTTTCTACAGCCCTGGCAGTAGCATATTGCACTGTCACTGTTGAGATTGCTAAGTTGTTGCCAGATGATCTGCAATGGCGATCCATAATAAAACAAAGCATACAACAAGATTTTACAGTATATGCTCGAGATAACATAAAACAAGTCAGAAATGCACCTACCGTGTCAATAAAAGTTGTTAACACCAATGATCGAAGTGAAGAAAGTGATTTATAAAAAAGGTCAGATTACAAAAGAGCAATGCAAGTACAAACACCCTCTACACTATTTACTTGACTAATATTCAGCCAACTACTGATACTATCTAAATAGTATATATGGAGTGCACAAGTATATACAATGTATACATGTTATCAAGTGTAAAGAAAGAGAAAGAAAATGTGATGACGTAGATTGTGAGATGTGAGTCAGTCAGTCAATATTTATAAACAGCCGAGTTTGACTTATTAATAAACGGAGTGTAAATAATAAAAGTCAATTTACCCAACATGTCAATACATCATAGAACAGATTAATAGTAAATGAATAAATGCATCAAGAATAAAAGTCATTTGACACCAAAACTACTCATTATTATAGAACGTAGCTTCAGTATAATGGCGAATGTATTAAAAAAATAAAATCATTTACACCCAAAAAACACTCATTATTATAGAACGTAGCTTCAGTATAATGGCGAATGTATTAAAAGAATAAAAGTCATTAAAATAAAACATGTTAGTTTTATTACATTGTAGAAAATGAAACGATGATTTATATACTAAATAAAAGAATATTCACAATATTTATTGGTACCATATAAGCAATGAATAGATGATGTAAAGCAACTAAGTATATTAGATAGTTAGCATTATGATTTGATTGATTGTTAATGAGTTCTTACCTTTAACTAATATGCACCTTTATTGAGGCGGCATTTTCGGAAGGGAATTGACCGTTTGGCAGCACCTTGTGATTTGTATTTTGAGTAGCATTGGCGCTTTAGGCGGCGTCGCTGTAAAAGCTTAGGCGCTAGCCGCTGCTTCTTTGTTGTTGGCCCAAATGCTGCTTGTGTTGTTGTTGGTGGCGGTGGTGATGGCATTGGTGTTGGTGATGGTGGTGTTGCTGGTGTCGTTGGTGGTGATGGTGTTGTTATTGGTGTTGTTATTGGTGATGGTGGTGTTGTTGGTGTTGTTATTGGTGATGGTGTTGTTATTGGTGTTGTTATTGGTGTTGTTATTGGTGTTATTGGTGGAGGTGGTGTTGTTGTTGGTGTCGTTGGTGGTGGTGGTGGTGTTGTTGGTGGTGATGCCGTTGATGCTTCTGGTTCTTCTTCATTTAAAGAAACGACATTAAGTGGTGCATCTGCATCCACTTGCTCCTCCTCATCAAACCAGTGGCAAACCAGCGCGTCTTCTGCTGTATAACGCGTGCTACTATCAATGGTCAGTAGCCGCGTTATCAAATCAATAGCTGCGCAATGTTAGCTATTGTTAGTAAATAAATATTCAACTTACCTTCATTGCTGAGTTGATTTGTCTGCTCCACATTAAGCGTCGTTGTCAATACATTCTTCATGTATCCAAAAACGCCATGCCGATTATTATAAGGATAATGGCCTAATTGCAGCATAAAATAGTTAGTATGACATTTTGTTTTTGTTTGCACTTACCTGTTAACAACTCGTAGAGCATTACGCCTAGGCTCCACATGTCAATGGGGGTGCCATACCCACTGACAGTTGACGAGTTTAGCTGGTTGCGAAACTCATTATCCTCGTCGCCTAGTGCAATTGACAATAGATTTTGTCGCATAATTGATGCCAACACCACCTCGGGTGCTATGTATGGCACGGTGCCGCAATAAACATACGGCATATGAGAATCTATAAACTGGGCTTCCCCAAAGTCCGTATACACGACTTCAGGGCGCTCACAGTCTGCAGCTAACAATATATTGCGTGGCTATTTGATTGTTAGCAATGCTGCATAATGTTAAATAAATAAATTACCTTGATGTCTAATTATGTGATAATAATAGCCATAATTAATAATTGTAATATAAATGCATGTTTACTTACCGCCATGAGCAATATTCAGATTGTGTAAAATCTAATGCAGTATTAGTATTTTAATTATTAATTATAGTAGTACTTACCTGAGCACCTTCGAATAGCTGCTTAAAGATATGTTTTACTTCCATCTCTGGAAGAGGTCCATGGCGGCTGACGTAGCCAGCCAGATCGCCGCCGGCCATGTACTTAAGAATCAAGTACATTTTGTTGGGAGTGCCTATTTGATCTAGCAACGTTGCGAAATGAGTGTCGTTTCTTACGCTACGTAAGGCGGCAAGCTCATTTGCAATGCGGTCTTCATTATTACGGTGTAATGAGACCTTAACCGCAACACGTTGGCCTGTGTTGCGATTCAATGCTAGATGCACCGTGCCAAAGGAGCCGCTGTTATAAATAGTTAGCTATCTAGTTGTCTTACTGGTCTAAATACTTACTGCCCAAGAGCATCGCTCGTAATTTCATAATAAGAATGAGCGTTCTATGGTAGCAATATGTGTGTTATTCTACTATCTAATTGCATTTGTAAACTTACTAAAATATAATTTAAATTATATTCTTCTGGCGAGCTGATAGCCAGTTTAAGATTATAAGCCGTAAATGTAGCTGCAATAAATGTTGTTAATAGCAATAATATTAAACAATCGGTACTTACTTTTGCAGCCTGGAATCTTAATGAAGCATTTATCTGTATCTTGATCTACTTCATTTTGAACTACCTCATGATTATTCACTAAATTAAACGTTAATAATTTGATTTCTATTACTTATTAAAACTTACTCATTAAAGTCGGCAATCCCATGTTCTAATTTACTAGTTAGTAATAAAAATGTTAAATAGTTATTACTTACCGTGCATGAGACTGTTGTATGGTCCTATGATGATTCATAGTTAATGATTAGCTATTAAAGTGTATGATATACTTACTGCCGATACTGCAAAGCAGACCTGTGGCATATCAGCCACACTTAACTGGTAGTCACTATTGAAGATTTGGCATATTGTTAGTTTGCTACTATACATAAGTTTATTGTTACTTACCACTGTTGGTCGGCACCAACAATGAACTTTTGGTTAGCCATCAAAATGAATTCTAAGCAGCTATTATTTAGATACATATACGTTTAGTATCATTCCAACATACCTTGAGGCTCTTCTCCATATACTTCAAGCCAGCCTACAGCGCTATTGCGCTCTTCTTGCGTCAAAGCATCCCAGCAAACCGGAATCTTTGCGTAGAATGCTTTGCCATTGCCTAAAAGGCCGATGGCAATGTGGCGGTAGAAAGAGCCGCGACAGGCGAGGCTGAGCGTGAGTTTGAGGAGGTGGACTCAGAAGCTGGAGTCGCCGCTTGTTGCTCGTTTGAAGGATTCATGGTTGTAAGATATCAAGTAAAAACAATGGAAATGAGTAATTGTTAAAGCAAAGAAACAAAAGATGAAAGTGCAATAGCGACAATGCTTAAAACAAAATATATGTTTGGCCCACGTTAAATAGTGCCATCTGTTTTTTAGACAATTGTAACAATAAATTGAATCGACTTAAATACGCTTATAATAGTATAATATCAGTCAGTATTGAAAGTAATAAAATAATAATAATACTTTATTGTACATATACACTAATTCTACATCCGCTGTAGTATGTTCTGCTTACTGATGCTATAGCTCAGTCCTAAGCTGTATAGCAAACTATTGCACACATCGGTATTTGCATAGTCACTTGGCTAAGCATGCATGTGCCACATCATACTGGTTTTCATGTTGGCCTTTGCAGTCAATATGGTTACGTGTTTATTCCTGCTTTTACTTCATAACTTTAACGGACTTTGTAATGTAATATGAACAACGTGTATTTTATTTCTATTTAGTAGCATTGAAACTCAATCGGTGAATTATTTTATAGACCATATTTCTAAAGAAAAGTAGTCATTTTTATTTAACTAATACAGTAATAAATTGTGTGGATCGACTGATTTAATTGTGTGCGAATGGCAAGAATACTTGGGGGAAAGCAAAAATACCCGCTAGACCCTGAAAATATTGATAGCATCGGAAAGAGCCGCTATTATAGTGGTACAACTGATTAAGAATGGTTGTATTTGGCTATGTTTCAGTTGCATTGGCCAATTGATTCAACTAGCCAGTGTAGATATGCTGATTATGCGCGGAAATGACCGGCAAATGGAAGGCAAAAAGTGAGCAAATATGGAAATAAGGAAGGGATTATAATCCAATATACTGATAAGATGGTATCTGACATTAGAAGGTTTCAGTCAGTTGCAATACGCCAATGAGCAGCTACCACGTACTATTTACCAATATTATGCATTCTAATTGGTAGGCATGTCTTAGACCAAACTCATAAAGGTGTGCAATAATTACTTTTGCTCATTACCTCGCCTTCTCCTGTTTCCAGTTGTTAATATACTGTAAGCTGTTTGTTAATGGTATGCATCAGGAATAGTAGTCACATCCAGTGGTGTGTGGTCCCCTTGTTGGTTGACCATGGAATACTGTGTACTGCTTGTGGGCAGTATTGTATGTATAATGCGATATTGCAGACTATTGCATTATACTAAGATTAATATTGTATGGTTGCCTGTAATAGGCGAATGTATACTAGTGTAGTGCGGATGCATGTGGAACTTTTGGGGTTTCGGCAGCGATATTTAGCAAGTTAAATATCGCTGTTGTAACTCACCTCATGCCGATGCGGCGCACCTGTAATGGGTGGCCATACGCTAGTGCCCACTTGTTTTAAACGCGCGCTGGAGGTGTGTAGCGGTTTCCGACTTGCTGAACACTATCATCACACACTAGGCCAGATGTGATATGTAATCATCTTTGTAGACAATTACATGTCGTTTACTGTTTACTTGTGGGCGTTATTAAATGAAGTGCAACATAATACTAGTCTCAAATATCGGATAAAATGCCGCGTCGCTACCGCAGTGTTATGAAAGAGCCACCTTGTGCTAGAACTTCTGCGCGGATTGTTAATGGTATTTCTGCAGTTGGTTACAGCGTGGTAAAGATTAGCTATTATGTTGTAACCATTTAATAATGCTGCAGCATTTGGCAATATTCGTTTTTAATCGTAGTATGCAGCGGTGTTTATACGCTTAGCTTTACACACTAGCTACAATTGGGTGAACCAGTAGTCCAGTGATGTTTATTGCTGCATATCATATCGTTTAATAAACCGTATTGTCATCCTGATAGGAAGCTAGTATAGGGCTATGTGCTTCTGACAACTGTTACTTACGCCCAAGTCGTAGTATTGCCAGTATTCCAGGTGGACGCATAGTTTCTATATTAGCTGATCATCATGATTAACAACTTTTAACAATTTTTAACTACTTTTACATTTATTTATAGTATTGCATAACAGATAATAACAATATCCAAACAACAAAAGAATTATTTTAAATGTGTTTTATAACTTATATACGAACAACAATCAACCAGATGTAAGTATTTTATTACTAACAAATACTTGCTATAATCATTTAAATATTTGTGCCAAATCAACAAATATATCTGGACTGCACTTATCAACACCTTTTATCATTTTTGCATGTAGTTTACAATACCAATTATTGCCTTTATTGGCACAAGTATCAACAGCAGTATTACACGTTGTTGTTGGTGTCATCGCTTGGCATGGTTGTTCAAATGGAGGGGAATATATTCATTTGATTTTTATCCAGTCAAGTGTTAATTGGTATTGTTATTGCACGTTTGTTAAATGTATTGGTTAAATAAATGATGTGATAGTGGCAACAAAGAGATGTATGTATTTACATTGAACTGAAATGATTTCAATAAAGAAATATATGGCGTGTTTATTAAAGTAACAGCATCTTATGATAATAACTTTTGCTGTTGTTTATTTAATGTTATGCTTGGTATTTGTTTTAAGATTAAACAGTCATTATTTATTTGATTGGAAAGCTATTGATACTTAAATAGCTAGATTACAATTCCATTTAATACATTTATACACTATCCATGCAGACAATAACATCAATGATTTTTTTATTTATGCCTTTTATTACAATTCATTAGCAATTTAGTATGATTTAATGGTCAAATTACTACATTAAATAATATTATATTTTATCAAACTAAACATTCGTTTATTGAACATGAAGCTGAACAATGAGTGGCATAGGAATTTGAAATATAATTTTTTGCATACTTTACAGTAACAACAATAATATAGATTAATATTGTTGCTATTACCATTTACTTATATACTAATTGTAATAGAACAATGAATCATGATATTTAGCAATTTAATATTAACTTATTACTTATTACGATCATATATAAGCACATATACTAGTATATAGCATACAGACTACATGTTGCCAAAGCTGCCTTATTTTCTAATTTATCATAGATTGTCACTGCAGATCGTACTAACAACGGTTTTTTCAGTTTGTAGTAACAAATCGCACTGCCAATGTTGAAATTGCAATGTTGTTGCTAAATGAATAGTAATGGCAATTTATAGTAAGAGCAAAGTATAAAATGAGATTTTACATCGTATACTCAACATAACATAAAAACAAGCTAGAAATGTACTTGTTGTATCAATAAAGATGATAACGTCAATAATCGAAGTGATGAAAGTAATTTGCAAGAGATTAATGTAGAAAGTGTTCGAATTTAACTAATAGTTAGATTATTATCGATACCATTTGTGTAGCATATATGGTATGTAAAAGTATATGCTGTGGATATATACTGTCAAGTGTAAAAAAAATAGTGACGTAGATTATACGTTGTGTTGTTAATATAAGTGAATTGATAATAATAATGTCAATTGACATCAAAACTACTTATTATCATAGTTAGACAAGCAAACGTTTTAATCAAACAATCGATAAACAAATGATAGAGTCATTTAAATCATCATTAAATGTGCCACTTATTGTATTGCACTCAGTGCCTATCCTACCTATAATTATCATATATACTTTTCATTGATATTATTAGTCGCCTTTATACAAACAAGTATTGAATGAAGTAATGTCGGTGTATCATTTTGACTGTATTGCGTACTTTATATTAACAATAGAACTTTGTTTTATTAATCGTTTATGCGTCAATGATTCATACATGTCATAGACAAACGACAATCAATAAGCTGTACATAATCGACTGCTACTTTATTATAATAATGATTTAAGATTTAGAAGCGGCAGCTTCCGCAATAAAGCGACTAATGACCAGACGCTGGATCTGACTTGTTCCTTCGTAGATCATAAAAATTTTAGCATCACGCATTAGCTTTTCAACCGGGTACTCAGTGTTAAAGCCGTTGCCGCCAAATATCTGCACGGCATCGGCTGCAGACTTATTGGCCACTTCACTTGCTAATGCTTTAGCAATTGAAGCGTAATACGTGTTGCGTTTTCCTTGGTCACGCAACCAAGCAGAACGCCACACCATCATACGAGCCGACTCAATACCAATGCTCATATCAGCTAGCATAAATTGAATGGCCTGATGCTGAATGATAGGTTGACCCATGGTGCGTCGCTCCAGTGCATAGCGTGTCGATTCGTCCAAGCAGCGACGAGCAAGACCAACCGCACCGGCTGCAACTAACGGGCGAGTAATATCGAATGCACCCATGGCAATCTTAAAGCCTTGGCCAACTTCGCCCAACCTAATAAATGTTTTATTCAGTGAAACTATTCAGTATTTATAAGCAAACATCCAAGCAAATAAACTTACCGATTCTCATCGGGTATTTTAACATTCTCAAATGTAATACCACGCGTATCACTGGCACGTTGGCCCATATTGATTTCCTTGCGGCCTACAGTAATACCTGGCGAGTCAGCATCCACAATAAAGCCAGTAAATGCTTTGCCAGTGCTTGCTTTTGCATCGGTACGTGCTAATACAAAGTACCAATTGGCCTTGCCGCCATTAGTAATCCACATCTTTTGGCCGTTAAGTATCCAGTGGTCGCCCTGCTTTTCGGCGCGTGTTTTGGCGCCTGCAACATCAGAGCCAGCACTTGGTTCGGTCACGCAGTATGCGCACATCAATGGCTCTTCCGTCATACGTCCAAGATACTTGCGCTGCTGCGCCTCATTGCCAGCCAATACAACTGGTGCTTGAGCCAGATTGTTGCCTTCTATGGCTGTTTGAATGCCACTACAACCATATGCTAGCTCTTCCGTCACTAAGCTCGAATCGAACACGCCAAGACCAAGACCGCCACACTCTTGCGGTACATGCGTATTAACAAGACCAAGTGCCCATGCTTTCTTAATAATCTCCATAGGATATTCACCAGTAATATCGTGATGACGTGCTTTTGGTATGATCTCTTCAGCTGCAAAGTTGCGAGCTAGCTCTTGGATGGCACGTTGATCTTCAGACAGGTTAAAACTAACGCCACCTTCAGATGATGACACGGCCGCACTAAATGCACGGCGCACGTTTGTATTAACAATACTGGCGCGTACAGCAGTATTACGAAGTAGTGCAAGGAGCATGTTAGTAGTGTAGAATAAAAACAGTAAATTCCGCGTAGTTATATAGATGACGAACTAGTAGCAGGAAAAGTGTAATGAATAAATAAAATGTTAAAGCAGTATTGTGTAACGAATACAGCACAAGTACGTCACTTAAATACTGGTGGCCAAAGTAGCGCGACCGTTCTACCGGAACGCCACATGTACTTTCCGCACTGTAACCGGCTTAAAGATACCGCAAAAAATCACGTGCAATCAAACGTGTACACAGCTGCCATTAAAATAGCTACTTTTTGACTATCGTGATAGCTTGAACAATAAAAATATGTGAATGTAATATAATGTTTATTTAATTAATAAAATAACCTGCTTTATATACTAAATATTTACTTAGTATAATAGTAATAATGATAATAGTAATAATTAAGCAGATATATTACTAATTGGCCATGTGACAACATAATCGCTATTTAGATTGGTAAATGGTTGATGGTTGTATTAAGACGACAACTGCTTTATTAATAGATACATTTAGTAATGTGCACTAGTAGACACATCACTATAATGTATAATAATGTGTAAAAAATGTAAAACTGGCCACAAAAGTAGCAATAGCTTTACATAGAATAAGTCAAATTGTATAGTATTTTGCACAAGTATTCATATGATATATAGATAGCTATTGATAAAGTATACCGCAATTACATAGCGCGATAGTGTAATGGTAGTGATAATACGTTAATAAATGTGCAAAAATAGCAGTTTTTACTGTTTATGGCTTGTATAAGTAAAATACAGCAAAATAGTTGGCAGATTCGAGTTCCCCATGCTAAGCTTTACCGTTTGGTATAAGATTTAAAACAATGATTTTGCAACAAATGTTAGTCAAAAATGCAGTTTACATTGTTTAAATACATATAGTAAAACATCGATAATAATACGTATAACTTTACGTATAATGAAGCAAATTGTCTGATACTTCGCATAAGTGTGTGTATAACATATAGGTAGCTATTGACAAAGTATACCGCAATTACATAGCGTGATAGTGTAATGGTAGTGATAATACGTTAATAAATGTGCAAAAATAGCGGTTTTTTACTGTTTATGACTTGTATAATTAAAATACAGCAAAATAGTTGGCAGATTCAAGTTCCCCATGCTAAGCTTTACCGTCTGGTATAAGATTTAGAACAATGATTTTTGCAACAAATGTTAGTCAAAAATACGATTTACATAAGTAGCTTAATGAAAATCTGCTATATGTAAATATATGGCATAACTTACTACTATATGTCGTTATTTATGCATAACAACTTATTATGCTTGTTTTAGTGTTGTAGAATGCTTTGAATTTACTTTAAGCCAAATTTAATTATTAGTATTAAATTGCTTGAAATTATAAAGTCTAGTCACTTTTTGTTAATTTATACGTAGACTGCATTTTTGACTAACATTTGTTGCAAAAATCATTGTTCTAAATCTTATACCAGACGGTAAAGCTTAGCATGGGGAACTCGAATCTGCCAATTATTTTGCTGTATTTTAATTATACAAGCCATAAACAGTAAAAAACTGCTATTTTTGCACATTTATTAACGTATCATCACTACCATTACACTATCGCGCTATGTAATTGCGGTATACTTTATCAATAGCTATCTATATATCATATGAATACTTGTGCAAAATACTATACAATTTGACTTATTCTATGTAAAGCTATTGCTACTTTTGTGGCCAGTTTTACATTTTTTACACATTATTATACATTATAGTGATGTGTCTACTAGTGCACATTACTAAATGTATCTATTAATAAAGCAGTTGTCGTCTTAATACAACCATTAACCATTTACCAATCTAAATAGCGATTATGTTGTCACATGGCCAATTAGTAATATATTTGCTTACTTGTTTGTTTCCTATTGTCATTTAGCAAATATTTTATTATTTTCATTACTATTCTTTCAGCTTTACTATATAAAAACAAGCACTAGCTTTAGCAGTGTATCTATATATTACGCTACTCTAAGACTATATAAATCATACAATTGGTACACAACTTGTAATAAAACAACCTTTTTTTCTATCTTATTGTCTATGTATTTGTAGTATTTTTAACCTTTAAATACTAGTAAAAGTCCTGATAGTAGCTGTTCGCATAATGATCAACATTTATTAATTCACGTATTTAAAGCGCAATTATCTAAACATTATAAAGTCACATCACTGCGTTCTTTTCTAATTTATCTCTGTCATCAAAATCGCTACTTTTTAAGTATTGTATTAGCTTGAACAATAAAAGTATGTGAATACAGGTAAGACAGTAAACAATCGGATGTAATATTATATTTATTTAATTAATTAATAATTTATATACTAAATATTTACTTAATATAATAGTAGTAGTATATTATGATGATGAGAATACATATTGTTGTTAATTTATATGGTAAAAACTAAGTGATGGTGAATTATTACCTGTTACTAGTGTCAAACTTTGAAATTTTGCCTGACTAATTTACACACCACTTCCATTCAGCAATAAGTATTTACCATATGAATTAGCACCTAAAACTAACACATGATCCTATGACGATATTGATTGTCAATATCATTGTCGACGTCATATTATTATTATTATCATTACACGGTTATACTAATTATTTTAGTATATAAACCAACACACTTTATTAACCAATAAACAATATCTTACATCCAATTGTTAACTGTCTTATCTACAAAACACATTTTATTGATCAAGTACTACGATAGTCAGAAAGTAGCTATTTTGATGACAGTTAACTTAAAATTACCGCAAAAAGATTACGTACAACCAAACGCAACAAAAAATAAGCCCAATGCGGGGGTCGAACCCGCAACCTTGAGATTAAGAGTCTCACGCTCTACCGATTGAGCTAACCGGGCTATTCGGTAACTACATTACTTCTCATTCCCGCGTGGTCCCCCACCGCAGTACTACAGAAGCGCGGCCTAACTTAACTTCGGAGATCGGACGGGATCCGGTGCTTTCTAGGCGCAATGAACGTAGTTGAAATGAAGGCAGTTTTTTGCAGGTCGTTCGTAATTTCTGTTTTACGTAAAACTGTTACTATCTGTCATTTGGTCACACACAGTCTTTCCCTCCCCCAAGATTGCATCATGCATTGAATAAAGCGTACACTTATAATAATAACAATGATTATAGATATATTACATATAAATAAATAGGCATATAATAATGCTAATAGTATATGCATATAATCTATTAATATAATTACTGTTATCATCAGCACAATATGATAGATGACTCATACCAACGAGACAATGAATAATAACAAAAGTAACTGTGGTTACTGTGGTGCAATCTACATATCAATATAAAATGTAAATACTATTCAATAGTTGTAACAGATGACAAAGCAACGCTGCGCATTAAACAATGATGTGCAATAACCAGAATGCATATAGTGTAGATGACTAGCATACATGCACGCTGTATAGTGTAAATAATAAGAGAATATTTGGCGGACAACAGCAACAACAAAGTAAGATGGTATGAAGGACAGAAAAGATAGACTCAAGCGTGATGTGCATATAGCATACCTACTTACCATCATAATTACATATGAAAGTGATGAATAAAGAATACAGATGGCAAGTACAATAAGGAATAGAAAGAAAGAGTGTGATGGTGACGTAATGAAAAGTGATAGAAAGAAGTAAGTGTAGCCCATATAACCTATGCTATATAGTGATGAGTCCAACTGTCATCACTGTCATAGCATTAGCGCTAGTCCTGTTATATAGTGTGTAGCTATTGCAGAATGATAAAATGATATGTAGTAGAATGACCAGATAATGAAAGAACATGACTAGCTGTGTAAAAAATAATGAGCATATATGCATGAACAGATGACCAACAGTAGTCGATATTTATCAATAACAACGCTAGAACAAAAAGGATAGCTACAATAGCTAGCGCGTACTTACTAGACAATAAAGTTATATATAATATAAAGAATATACAACATTGAGTGACGATTAGCCGTGTTGAAGCTACTGAGCATATATGCATGAGTAGATGAGCGGAATTAGTCGAGATTTATTAATAATAGCGCTAGAACAAAAATAAAACTAGTTTTGAATAGAGGAAGGCTAGGCAATTATATAATGATATATAAAATGCTAGATATACGGTGAGAAAGCATGCAAAGCAATGTCAAAAATATAGTGCATATAGCGCAATAAGTGAAATAAATAATGTATATTGAAGCATATAAACAATAGAATGTATTTAGTATATCATAGAATGGTATATAACAGTGTGGGACAGAATGGGAATGATATAGGTGAATAGAGTATATATGTGTACTGGATATATGCATACTGGATAATGGATCTACAGTGATGAGTATTTATAATTGATGTCACTCACCGCTCATCATCATGTTCAATAAATTGGTTATTATTAGATATCAGCCATTTGACCACCAGAAAACAACAAATGTGATAATGTAATGATTAAATAAAACTCACCACTTGTCCCCATGTTCAAGAGAACGAAAATGTAGTTCAGCTACGCGAATGTTATTAAATAAATTCATTTGACCTCAAATCACACTAAATGGGTAATAAATTGTTTAATAGTGAAGAAATAAACCAACATATAATAATAGCATAATACGAATCAATGGTTAAACAAAAATATGCCATTTAAAAAGGACTGTAGATAGACTAGTCATTGTTAAATAAAAGACTCAACCTTTAGATGGCAGTAGTACTTTGCATTATCGCTGATGGTCAATCACAATGATTTTATAACAAAAGCTTTTAGTAAAGCTGAGAGATTAGTAAAAAGATAATGAATTATTTGTAAATAATAACAGAAAGAAATAACTAGTGGTTATATTGTTGCTTGGCCATGTGGCAATATAATCGTTATTTAGATTGATAAATGGTTAATAGTCGTATTATGACAATAATTGCCTTATTAATAGGCACCTTTGGTGATGCGTTGGCCATTACATATCACTATTGTTTAAGTAGTATCGTAACGTACCAATAGTAATATATATTAATAGATACACCATTGTAATATGTAATAATGTGCGTATGGTGCACACCATTAATAACACGCACCTACTAGTTTATCGACATCTATACTAACTATACCCGGCACAGCATAACTATTATCCATACTAATGCTATTCTTATCGGTAGTGTTACTAATAGCCCACTAGTTACGCTTTGTGTTTGCCTATATAACATCTTCACATTCACAAGCAATAATAAATAATGTCGTATTTTCTTTACTTGTACTACACACTCAGCAGCACTATTGGCCTCCCTTTGTTATTGGATGTATTAAGAGTGGCTGCATTGTATAACTATGTTGATTAGCTATTGTCGTCAAAGTCACTACCTTCTGACTATCGTAGTACTTGATCAATAAAATGTGTTTTGTAGATAAGACAGTTAACAATTTATTGTTTATTTGTTAATAAAATGTGTTGGTTTATATACTAAAATAATTAATATAACCGTGTAATGATAATAATAATGATAATATGACGTCGACAATAATATTGACGATGTTGATTGTCATAGAATCATGGGTTAGCTCAGGTGTGAATTCATATGGCTGGTCATCGGATTGATCATATGAATTATCTATTCATATGGTAAATACTTAGTGCTGGATGGAGTGGTGTGTGGTGTGTAATTTAGTCAGGCAAAATTTCAAAGTCCAAAAGCTACTACTACTTACATGTAACTATCTTAATATTCGTAATGGTAAATTATTGCCAGTTGTAGCGTGTAATTCGTTAAGCAAAATTTTACAGTCCGACAAATGCTTAAAAATGTAAAAAGTCACAAAAGTACTGCACATTATTAAAAATAATGTGCAAAAATGTTTGGTCGCACTGAGAATCGAACTCAGGTCCCCAGATTCAAAGTCTGATGTGCTAACCATTACACCATGCAACCGATATAATTTTGTGTTTTAAATGGTACATAAAGCAAAACTTAAAATAATACCTTGTTTAATATTACATTTTTTACAAAAGTATTACAAGCTATATATAACGGTAATAACATTAATTATTTAGCTAAAATTTGTTTAACTATATCATTTATATTTTACCATTTATCGCATACTTCTAATTAAATAATTATTATAAATAATAATATTTTAGAGTGAATAAAACTATAATTATAATAAATGATCATTTATTTATAGATTTATCACTAGTAGCATTTTTCATGTAGTATATTAGCAAAAATTAGTAAACACATTTTTACATATGAGTATTTGTTATACACCGCTTTGAATAATTGTATATAGATACACACACACATATAGAGCTATAAAGAAAGACAAAGCATTATCTGAACCAATATGCAAATACAACATGGGTGCATTTGACAATAGACCATAAAAAGCATTGTAACCCAAATAAATCAAGTAATTATCCAATAAATATTTATAAACGTGCTAATGTTGTTTTGTTTAAGCATTTGTATTTAGTTTTGGAACATGCCACGCACATGTGCTGATATATATATACATATATATTATAGCCTTCACGCGCATAGTCTCTGGTATATTTTATTTTTTTCTTTTATTATAATTACAAATTGATACGACAATTATAATGCGTGTGCTTGCTATTGCTATAATACTAAGTAATCTTGCTGCGTTTACGGCATTTATCGCGGCAGCACCAGCTGATAATGAACGTTATGTAAACGGTAAATTTGAAATCCCGCCACCACCGCGGCATCAGTCAAATAGAAGTAGTAAAGAGCTAGATGAACCTATATTGCATAAACCGAGTTTTAGCAATAACAATCGTCCATTACAAGCACTTAGTGATGAACACTATTTAAATAGTAAAGTTGAAGTTTTACCGCCACCAAAACCACCCAAACATTGGTCAAATAGAGGCACTGAAGAGCTGAAGAAAAATATATTACATGGACCAAGTGCTGAAAATAAGGATCGCCCGCTACCACCACTGCCACCGAAACATAAACGCTTGAGTTCGTCATCGCTTAAAACAAAGCTCAGCGTTTCGAATCTTTTTACCAAAAGCAAGGAGACACTAGCTAAGGTTAGACCAAAAAGCTTCAATGGAAGCCAGCTATTTTCTACATCGCTATTAAAGAAAGCTAACAAAGAATCACGCTACAATACATCACCTTCACCTTCAATAAATGAATCAGTAAAATCCGAACGTATTAGCATTGAAAAGAAGCCAATAAACTTTGATAATGTATCCGAAGATGAGATAAAATCATTGATTTATCACAGATCATAAATAAAATAAAACTTTATTATACATTATCGATGTGTATATGAATATAAGAGCAGCTGTATTGCCAGTATTATGTCATGTTTAGGAAAACTGCGACTATTAAACATTAATATTATCAATGAACGCAGCAACAAATGTTACACACCTGTTGTTGTTTCGCTAAAAGCAATAGCTGTATCATTTACCTTTCAAATAAGTAATGTAGAGGTAGATACCAATATAATATTTCTGGATGGCACAAGTGTCAAATAATTAATATTATTGCATTGCACACTGAAGTGTTGAGCTATTTTAAGTGTGTTATAAGCAAAAATGCAATTTCAGTGCCTTAAAGCTGGTGCAGTATTGGTGTTAAGCGTTGTTTGGAATGTATGCAGCCATTGGGAATTAGGATTGGCGGCAAAGCAATAGCAAAAACATAATGGTACACCGGAACTGTTTCTAGAAACAATAAATGTAGCTTGTACCAATGGTCGAATTGTCATATAGCCGACTTGTTATCGTATTGGTTTAATGTGATAACAGGGTATAGTTTCCAAAAAATTAAACAGTACTGCCTACTATTTTTTATTGCTGTTTAGTGAGTTAAGTAATGAAATAATAATGTAAAAATATAATTAACATATGATTGACATAATTTTTTTGCTGGATTACTGCTCATTTACGAATGATATAAACTATATATAGTACAACTAGAAATAAGATGGTAAGAATGTTTTATTATTTACTTTGGCCTTCCTTATATTGTTATAAGTGTTACATTATTGAGCATTGTACGATTAGTACGCTCACACTGTTGGAAATAGTGCTGTTTAGTTAAAACTATTACCAAACTATGTATTAAATGAATTAAGTACGTATACTAATCAATAATCACGCCAGTGACAATTAATAGATACCATGAAAAAGAAAAATAATTAGAAGATAAAGCAATATAATTAAAATAAGCAGCGAATGTATTGAAATAAATAAATGATGTAAAATAGTTGACATCCCGGATTAAATAATATAATTAAATATTTTCATTATGATCTAATATGAGCATCACTGGATAAATGATTCAATGTGTATTGCACACTTAAATATGAGTTTTTTATTCTATTTTCTATATATAGTAAATATATAATTCTGAGCTATATCTTGAAAGAAATTTTAACGTGATTAGGTGGTAAAATGCAATGGCATATGAATTAGAAATATTAGTCATTTAATTAATAAAGCGTTACTAATAATACGTATAACTTTACGTATAATAAAGCAAGTTGTCTGATACTTCGCATAAGTGTATGTATAACATATAGGTAGCTATTGACAAAGTATACCGCAATTACATAGCGTGATAGTGTAATGGTAGTGATAATACGTTAATAAATGTGCAAAATAGTAGTTTTTTACTATTTATGGCTTGTATAATTAAAATACAGCAAAATAGTTGGCAGATTCAAGTTCCCATGCTAAGATGTACCGCTTGGTATAAGATTCAAACAATGATTTGCAACAAATGTTAGCCAAAATGCAGTTTACATTGTTTAAATACATATAGTAAGCATCGATAATAATACGTATAACTTTACGTATAATGAAGCAAATTGTCTGATACTTCGCATAAGTGTGTGTATAATATATAGGTAGCTATTGACAAAGTATACCGCAATTACATAGCGTGATAGTGTAATGGTAGTGATAATACGTTAATAAATGTGCAAAAATAGCGGTTTTTTACTGTTTATGGCTTGTATAATTAAAATACAGCAAATAGTTGGCAGATTCAAGTTCCCCATGCTAAGCTTTACCGTCTGGTATAAGATTTAGAACAATGATTTTTGCAACAAATGTTAGTCAAAAATACGATTTACATAAGTAGCTTAATGAAAATCTGCTATATGTAAATATATGGCATAACTTACTACTATATGTCGTTATTTATGTATAACAACTTATTATGCTTGTTTTAGTGTTGTAGAACGCTTTGAATTTACTTTAAGCCAAATTAATTATTAGTATTAAATTGCTTGAAATTATAAAGTCTAGTCACTTTTTGTTAATTTATACGTAGACTGCATTTTTGACTAACATTTGTTGCAAAATCATTGTTTTGAATCTTATACCAAACGGTAAAGCTTAGCATGGTGAACTTGAATCTGCCAACTATTTTGCTGTATTTTAATTATACAAGCCATAAACAGTAAAAAACTGCTATTTTTGCACATTTATTAACGTATTATCACTACCATTACACTATCACGCTATGTAATTGCGGTATACTTTGTCAATAGCTACCTATATGTTATACACACACTTATGCGAAGTATCAGACAACTTGCTTTATTATACGTAAAGTTATACGTATTATTAGTAACGCTTTATTAATTAAATGACTAATATTTCTAATTCATATGCCATTGCATTTTACCACCTACGTTAAAATTGCTTTTCTAATACTGTTGCATATTTTTATAGCATTGGGCCAATAGTTTCAAATTTAAGTTTGAAGACTAGCGTTTTATCAATATTCAAGTTATTATAAAATCTATTTTTCCATTGTATTCAATTATTTTTTAATTATATGCTATAATCTCTATAAACAATATATTTTATTACATTATCAATATACTAGTACAGTTATTGTGAAGTCTAAATAAAATATTACACGTGCTTCTTTATATATGTGTAAATCCTACATCGGTTGATTGATCCATATTCAAATCCTTGTTATATCCCACTGTTCGAATATACGCTTGATTGTCATTGATTTAATTATGATAGCCATACAGACAGCCTTAGTGACCAATTTTAGTTTTGCTCTTATTGTAGCTTCAACTGCGATGCCGTCTGTGTGACAGCTTGTACACTAAGCAGTATCAAATATTACATATAAATCAAGAGGCTTTGTATTCAGCTAATTATGCTTGTACTAATTTCCCACCTAGCCTCTTACTGCTTGACAGTGTATCTGGCTTGCTATCAACATTGATTACTATACTAACATGTTTGATGAACGATTAATATGATACAAATACTGTGGTGTATTTATTTATTTGCTTCTGCCATCATCCAGCCATTTAGCGTCGACTATTTCACTATAAAACACACTTGATGCAAATGTTAATGTTTATTACTAAAAGTAATTGTCTATCATACTGGTGTTTTATAGTTAATTTTGTTAATAAGATACATGCAAACGGTTGGCATTTGTATTTCTATCAAATTGTCTCAAGTATTGGTCCGGCGTTAATCGCTCTTCGGGATTGAGTGTTAGCAGCCTATTTAGCATGTCTAATACGGGAGTATATTCATTTGGATGTGCTATATATATATCAGGAAGCATGCTATATATTCCTAGTTGGAAGAGCCCATTAAGCAAAAACTGTGAGTACCCTCGCAATGGCTTATTTCCAAAAACACAGTTTTGCGCAGCAATGAATAAGTCTAGCATTTCTATCGTTAAATAAATTTGCTTGATTGGCGACAACGATATATCAATGCTGTTCTTTAGAAATCCGCTGTTCGTATTTAATAGAATAGCTCGACCGTTATTTTTTGTTATTAATCCAGATTGATAGCTATCTTCAATAAGTTTCTTGAAGTATGACATAAATCTTTTGAACTGCTGTTGTGTGTCGTGGAGTTCTAGCTTGACGTCTGGCATTTTGGAAAAAGTTTCTTCTAAAATTTGTTTAGTGGATTTTTTTGGCATTTTAAAGTAGAATTCATATTGGAAAGCATAAAAAAGTTCGCCGATTCTCCATAGATCAGCCTTACGTGGATCGATTTTAGTATTTTTGATCCATTCAGGAAGATATAATAGTTTCATTTGAGGTGCATCTATCGGTACTACAATATTGTTTTTAAATTTGATGCGTCTTAGCTGTTCAATTTTCATTACATTGATAACAGGATATTTACTGAGATTTAATCTAACAACAATGCCTATAATTTATAGTTAGCAATGGCTTAAATGTTAATGCGACATTTTCTTACTGAACTCATTTAAACTAATGTTGGTCCATCCAACTTTGTGGATATAATTAATACCTAATCATATTTCATTATGAGATACTGTGCATACTCAAACATATCGGCTAGGCCTACCTTGTATCAATTTAGTGAAAAATGATAAAATCGATTTAGCCTCAGCCAAAGATGGTATGTAATTTAAATAAAAGTCATTCAAATTTTCATCAACTGAGCGAGGCATAACAAAACAGCGCTTGCCTCGAAAAGTGAACGAGCGTTGCGGGTGTAAAACATACTGGCGTCCGGGATCATTTTGTAATAGCACTCGTTTGCGGCTAAGGTCCTAGATTTATAATTGCTTAGCTAGTTGTAATATTGGCAATATTTAATAAATACCTGAAGAAATCGAAATTTATCATTGAGATTGTTTCGTATGCGGCACATGACATTCACATCCATGCCTTGTAGTTGTTGCTCCCATGATGTCTCTTCACCTTGTTCAAATCCAGCGGGTATATCAATACCATCGTATACTTGCGGTGGATCAGGTTCAAATACATCTATATATCAATGCTATTAGTATGGATGCATAAACTATCTGGTATAATAATCTACCTTCGGGTAAATTGGCTTTACGCGGTGTAGCAAATATAGGCTGAACAATAAATACTAGTGCCAAGATGCTGCTTATCATTGCAACTTGATTCCATTTCAAATTTGACATCATGTTTATAGCTCGTTACTTTTGCAAAAAAATGCATAAAAGGATAAGTGTAAGGAATAGTTTATATGTTGTAAAATACTGAACAAACATACTAAATAGACTGCATGTTTATGTATTTTTTGCGTTTTATTATTTTATTCTTTGCTGTTTCTATATCAAGACAAGTCATGATATCATTGCCTATTAAATTGTTGTGCCCCAAATATTCATAATATTATCTATATATAGATATATTGACACATGCTATCCATCTATTACTCTGTGCATGCTTCAAAAACTCAGTGGTCAGCTGGACTTTAATCTGACTTCAGTGTGAAACAAAAAGCAGGTTGATGTTTGTTTACAGCACATATATACTGGATACTTGATATCGCCGAATTTTTGTGTAATTGCCGAATAGGCTGAAACATAGAATATGCATAATGCTATCACACTATCAATCTATTACTCTGTGCATGTTTCAAGTTACCACGTGGACGTGTTGCTATTGGTTTACATGGCATATCAATGGTATATTTCATACAATCAGCATGTTAATATGTTACCATAGTTATAGATTCAAATAGGCCATAAAGTGTACACAACTAATCAACGGTATCCTTACTTCACTCTATCATCCATTCTACTTTTTTGTTTCAACAAGCAATACCATAACAAACAATACCATGATGAAGCTTTCCATTACTGCTGCTTGCGTCCTTTTCGTAGTTTTTGTGACTAATACAGTCACAGTGGATGCCGTGCCAGCTCAAGTAAATACTGGTATGTTTTAATTACAACAAATATGCATCAACATTATGCCTATCAGTGTATTAATAACTAATGATATTTTGTCGACGATTGAATATAATAGCCAGTAAGTAGCACTGTATAATAAATAATTGGGCAAAAATCTTATACTATTCGTTACCAACAATTTACTATTATTAGAATGTAAGCAGTGCTGAATATTAGTTGAATATACACTAACTGAATACTACATATTATGTGTATCGACAATTTAATATTAATAGGCAGTAAGTGATACTGTATATTAAGCGACTATGGGCTAACTGCATGCTATGCACTGTTTATGTCAACAATTTTATATGAATAGTTTGTAAGTGGTATTGTATATCGGTTGCCTATACTCTAACTACACGCTATGTACTGTGTGTATTGGCAATGCAATATAACAGGTCGTAAGTAATTCTATATATTGATTGACCGCGCACTAATTGCATGCTATACATTGTGTGGGCCAATAATTTAACATGAATAGCTAGTAAGTAATGTTTTATGCTGATTAAAAATACGCTAATTACATGGTGTTTATTTGTGTATTAACAACCTAATATTGATAGCGTGTAAGTAATATTGCATGTCAATTAGCTATTTATCACTTATATGCTATGTATTTATGGATTGATAATTGAATATAATAGTTAGTAAGTGGCGTTATATAATAATCGGCTATGAGCTAATTTCATGCTATTCGCTGTTACTAATAACTCAATATTAATAGGATGTAAGTAATGTTGCATATTAGATGTCTGTATATTCACCACATTATATGTACTGTGTCTGTCAATGATTTAATCATAACAGGTTGTAAGTGAAATTACATATTTATTAATTATGTGCTGAACATACACTATATACTATGCATGTTTAACAACTTGTACGAATAGGTCGTAAGTGAAACACCATAGCAGCTAACTATCACTGATTGCATACTATTTTCTGTTCGTTCACTAATGTATATTGATAGCCGGTAAGCGGTGTTGTTTTTAATTGGTTATGTACT
This sequence comes from Syncephalis fuscata, assembly GCA_025786725.1. Lineage (NCBI taxonomy): Eukaryota > Fungi > Zoopagomycota > Zoopagomycetes > Zoopagales > Piptocephalidaceae > Syncephalis > Syncephalis fuscata. The sequence continues at coordinate 35,466 of JAHLTZ010000067.1, read as the reverse complement.
AATTGCATACTATTTGCTGTGTGTTCACTAATTGCTATTAATAGACGGTAAGTGATGTTGCTTTTAATTAGCTGTATACTAATTACATACTATTTGTTGTACGTTCAATAACACTTATTAATAGGTAATAACTGAGATCATACGTCGCTGGCCGATATACTAGATATATGACATGGGCTGTATATGTTTATGAGCATAAATAACTTGTATCTCCAATATGTTAGCATTGGTAATGCAGCGGTTTAATTGTTCAGCACACCTTAAGTGCCCATTTGGCATAAAACAAGATCATTTGACAAGTATGCCTTTCAGTTCATCCATATATCAAGTTCCGTTCAATGCTTTAGTTTATTCAACTTTTAGCCAACAGTACTATTATACTACTAACAAGACTGCATTTAGCTGTGTTTATTCAGCTATGCAAACATGTGGTAATAAACAATAGTTTTATTTCAATTATATTTAGTAATCTGCTAAAACTTTGTATGCTATTTTCTAAATATAAATTTATGGTGGTGCCAACATTGGCCTTTAATTAGACAATAAAATCAATAAAGCAAATAACATGACAATGTTGGCCATTTAAATTATAAATATGCTATATAAATCTACAGCGTTTAGGCATGTGATAACTTGTGTTCAAAATGTTCATGCAAAACATACAAAGTAGCTTTGTATAGTTAAATTAAACTAGCAGCATTTAATAAGACTAGTTACAGCCACTTTATCTGTATAAGTGAACGTAATCAACGATCAATATCATTATTTAAATAATAGTAGAATGTGTAACAACTTAGTCAAACTACTCAACAAAAGCAGTATAATGCAAGTAGTAAGCAAAACTGACACTTAAAGCGATGAAATGAAGTAGGTCAAAAACAGTGACTAATGTATAAATAAGGCGGGCATAACAATTAGACACGAACAGTAGTTGTACTACTACTTGCTAAACACACATTATAAGCAATAAATACATGTATAATAAATATAATAATATTAATTGAATTGATACGTATTTTAAAATATCATACAGTTATATAAGCAACGGGTATAAGTTATAAGAATTGTGATTGATTAAGCACTTTGATTTATTATTTAATAAAAATGAGTGTATTAAATAAATAAATAATTTAATTATTATATCATGTTTATTAAAATTATTAGTCAAACAGACTAAAAAACGTTCTAAATCAATTAAATATTTGTTAATTATAACAAAAGTGCCATTAAATTTATTATAGCGCCATAATGTAACGGCAAAGTAAATTATTAAAATTTTAAATTTCTAATATATATTCTAAAGCGCTTAAAATTTTAGTTGTAATACACAGCACAAAAACCGGTATAGTCCAACGGCTAGGATATCTCGCTTTCACCGAGGAGATCAGGGTTCGATTCCCTGTACCGGTGCTTTTTACTTATTTTTGCCCCGAAAAGCAGTCACACGGCTATTTTTACTTATTACTATTATGCTAAGTGTCGTCAAAGTCACTACTTTCTGACTATCGTAGTACTTGAGCAATAAAATGTGTTGGTTTGTATACTAAAATAATTGGTATAACCGTGTAATGATAATATGACGTCGACAATGATATTGACGATCAATATCGTCATAGGATCATGTGTTAGTTTAGGTGCTAATTCATATGGTAAATACTTATTGCTGAATGGAAGTGGTGTGTAAATTAGTCAGGCAAAATTTTAAAGTCTGACATATAAACCAAGTTATTTTATTAACTAAACAAAGGGTATTTTACGAATATTAAGATAGTTATATGTAAGTAGTAGTAGCTAATCAACATAGTTATACAATGCAGCCACTCTTAATACATCCAATAACAAAGGGAGGCCAATAGTGCTGCTGAGTGTGTAGTACAAGTAAAGAAAATACGACATTATTTATTATTGCTTGTGAATGTGAAGATGTTATATAGGCAAACACAAAGCGTAACTAGTGGGCTATTAGTAACACTACCGATAAGAATAGCATTAGTATGGATAATAGTTATGCTGTGCCGGGTATAGTTAGTATAGATGTCGATAAACTAGTAGGTGCGTGTTATTAATGGTGTGCACCATACGCACATTATTACATATTACAATGGTGTATCTATTAATATATATTACTATTGGTACGTTACGATACTACTTAAACAATAGTGATATGTAATGGCCAACGCATCACCAAAGGTGCCTATTAATAAGGCAATTATTGTCATAATACGACTATTAACCATTTATCAATCTAAATAACGATTATATTGCCACATGGCCAAGCAACAATATAACCACTAGTTATTTCTTTCTGTTATTATTTACAAATAATTCATTATCTTTTTACTAATCTCTCAGCTTTACTAAAAGCTTTTGTTATAAAATCATTGTGATTGACCATCAGCGATAATGCAAAGTACTACTGCCATCTAAAGGTTGAGTCTTTTATTTAACAATGACTAGTCTATCTACAGTCCTTTTTAAATGGCATATTTTTGTTTAACCATTGATTCGTATTATGCTATTATTATATGTTGGTTTATTTCTTCACTATTAAACAATTTATTACCCATTTAGTGTGATTTGAGGTCAAATGAATTTATTTAATAACATTCGCGTAGCTGAACTACATTTTCGTTCTCTTGAACATGGGGACAAGTGGTGAGTTTTATTTAATCATTACATTATCACATTTGTTGTTTTCTGGTGGTCAAATGGCTGATATCTAATAATAACCAATTTATTGAACATGATGATGAGCGGTGAGTGACATCAATTATAAATACTCATCACTGTAGATCCATTATCCAGTATGCATATATCCAGTACACATATATACTCTATTCACCTATATCATTCCCATTCTGTCCCACACTGTTATATACCATTCTATGATATACTAAATACATTCTATTGTTTATATGCTTCAATATACATTATTTATTTCACTTATTGCGCTATATGCACTATATTTTTGACATTGCTTTGCATGCTTTCTCACCGTATATCTAGCATTTTATATATCATTATATAATTGCCTAGCCTTCCTCTATTCAAAACTAGTTTTATTTTTGTTCTAGCGCTATTATTAATAAATCTCGACTAATTCCGCTCATCTACTCATGCATATATGCTCAGTAGCTTCAACACGGCTAATCGTCACTCAATGTTGTATATTCTTTATATTATATATAACTTTATTGTCTAGTAAGTACGCGCTAGCTATTGTAGCTATCCTTTTTGTTCTAGCGTTGTTATTGATAAATATCGACTCATTCACCTAATCCATTTAGCAAGTTATATGTAATTGGGACATATAACAATATAATATATCCAAAATAGCATAACTAGTATATAGCAGTATATGATATAATGGGAATGATATATATGAATAGAGGATATATGTACACTGAATATTTGCATACTGGACAATAAATCTACAATGATGAGTATTTTAGACTTTAATGTCACTCACCACCCATCACCATGTTCATTAGATTCAATGGTATTAAAAATGGTCATTTGACCACTAGATTACAATAAAAACTAATAAATTGTTTAATAGTAATAAAGGAGATAAGATAGTTAATTAGATAAATTACTGACATTGTTTGAATGACTGTATGAGTGTAGTTGTATGGATTACAAAGCTAAAGGTTAGCATTATAGAACATATCATTAATGAAGCAATAAGTATAATATAACAGGTCAATAGTAAGGAATAAAGAATAAAGTGGTCAATAATAATTGGCTGTTAGTTCGGCTTTTCCATTAGGCAGAATTAGTATTGATGCGGTTCAACTTGAAATAGTATAGCCCCCTTGGTTAAGGACACGCGGCCCGTCACGCTTTTAATAGAGAAACACATGCAACAACGATTCCCATCCCGTAACATGCTTCGCTCACTTTTCCCCTGCAATATTCAGTAAAGACTCATCTTCCTTGGTCTGTGATTCATTTACCCATCTATCCATCTATCCATCTATTGCATTATACATCAAACACTTGATAACAATACTAGAGCACAGTGTACTTTAGAATAAGACACTTGTCTCTATCATGTCAACCCAGCAACAAAGCAGCGCCACGGCCGGCATCGCCGCCGAGACGGCCAAACAACAGAACAGCAGCAGCAGCCGCTCGCCACGAGCTCAGCTCGATCCTATTCCATTTTCTGATGAATCAGACTCGGAACCAGAGCTATTTGACTGCACGAATGAGCCTGGACAAGCAAGTGGCGGCCACGATGAAGCCGCTCTGCACTATGAATCAGAAGAGCAATACGAGTTGGAAGCAATGAATCTAAGTAAAAGCCAACTTACAGAAGTCACCCGTGAACAAACAATCTATTCCGGCTATCTAATGAAACGAGGCGAGATACGCAAGGTAAGCATTGGCATTTTGTACAGGGTTGTATTCACATCTGTTAAATACAACTAGGCCTGGAAGAAACGCTGGTTTATATTACGTTCTAGCGAACTAGTCTACTACAAGGACCAAAAGGTACATATAGAATGCTTCAGCGCTAGTCGATGGTTACCATGCTAGTAAAATATGATTTTGGTGACGCTAACCATGAATATATATATATAGGAGTATAAATTGCTGGGCATCATTCCATTGGATAGTATTTTGGCATGTGCAGAAGTTCAAAGAACAAAAAAGCGCAAGTCAAAGCGTGCCAACGTATTTGGCGTTGTAACAACAAAGCGAAAGTTTTACTTTGCAGCACCATCGCCGGAAGATATGCTTTCATGGCTGCATTCAATCCGGGAGACTCGTGCAGCTGCCGTTTCTGACAATGCGTCACTACATGATGAAGAGCCGCAACATACAACGCCTCTTAAACGCCACGTATCTCCAGTCGCTAGCTTGCCAGACAAAACGAATTTTCACCGCTCCGTAGCACTGAATGCTCCTAATTCACAACAAGCACCATTGGAGATCAGCGCAACAAGTGCTTCCAATGGACGTACAGTAACATTTGTAGTTCAAAGAGAGTCATCTGGCCGACCTGCATCTGTTGCCACTACTACTGTGCACAAGACTGAACCAGCTAATGAAATGGCTGAAAGTAGTTTGCATAAAGATGCGGCAATTACTGCTACACCAATGAGTAGCCAGAATGAAGAAGATGCGCATATTAACAAACATATAGAGAAAACTAGCTTTGATGAGTACGCAGATGATGAATTTGATCTAATGTCGGATGACGAAGAAGCAGCAGCAATCATTCTAGCCGATGCCGAAGAAGTAGATGATTTGGATGAAGGCGAAGACGAAGATTATGAGGAAGGAGAAATGATTACACGGGATGAGACACTGAATACGCTTACTTCAGCTCATATTATCAAAAGTGGCCAGCTCCATAAGCGAGGAGGGCCGCGAAAGGTAAGTTATAGAGTTGATAGTCATAGGTAGTATATATTAATAGCGAATATATATTATAGATATGGAAAAAGCGTTGGTTTGTACTACGACCTACACAACTTGTTTATTACAAAGATCAACGTGTAAGTAAATTAATCTTTGTTAGAACCTCATCATTAATTGAAATAATAGGAATATAAATCGTTGGGTATTATCGATTTGGCCCAAGTAAAAGCAGTGGCGGCCATCCCGCGAAAGAAGCGTGTGAATGTGTTTGGTGTGCTTACCACGCGTCGCAAATACTATTTTCAAGCCGGATCACCGGAAGAACTACTGGGATGGACACATGCGTTGCGAGAGGCATGCCAAGCCGCACGAAGCCGTCGTTCATCTACCAAAGAAGAAGAAGCGCCGGTAGAAAAGCCAGCCAATCATCGCCGTTCATTATTGCCCTCATGGGCCACAACGCGCTCATCGGTAGACAGCTCTGGTATTCAGCATGGAACAGCAAAAACAAGTGGCAGTGCACCCGTTAGTAACCAATCGGGAACATCAATCAATACAGGAGCCGCATCTCAGCAAGAAGATACGATACTTGCAGATGTTACGGGTAATAGCTCTGATCAACCTTTACAAGGCTACTTAACAAAGCAATCACAGAATAACAAGGTGGGCATTATTCGGGTAAGACCCGCATCATTTATTTATTATGTCTTTTATTTTAATAATAACATTTGAACGACTAGGCATGGCAAAAACGATGGTTTGTTCTACGTGATAATCGTTTAGCCTATTATAAAAATGAAAAGGTAATTAGCTGATTGATATATAATATAAGTATCTAATTTAAACATTGTTATAACACTATAGGAATCGACAGTACGCCAGCTAATCCCTTTGGCCCAAGTACAAGCAGTTCAAATGATAGCAGATCCACCGTCCAAACAAAGACCATTTTGCTTCCAGCTAATAACGCCCGAGCGTCCCTACCTACTAGCTGCTGATAGCAGTAGTATTCGTGACAAATGGTACAGCGCCTTGGACACGGTTATCAAGTCGCTTAATGAATCATCTGCTTAGAAATACTTGCTTGCCTGCAAAGATTGTTATTTTATATTAATACACATTAGAAGTTATTTGTTACAATGATTAAAACATATTATATTTGAAATCATTGTAAAATATCACAATATGCAAATCATTACTGTGTATTGTTTTAAATGCATTTATAAATTTTAGAAAAACAAACAAATAAGCAATGTTGCCAATAACTACTGCGATAGAACAAATAAACAATGGCAATAACGGTACTCAAGCCATTGCCATAGGCTGCTGGGCGAGACTGGCTTTCTCCATTAAAAATGTTTCGAGAAGGTCAGAATTTTTCAAGTTACATTTGAACATGAAATCGGCCAAATCACCGATAATTGGCACAAATCCCACCTATTAAGCAGTCATATAGTAATGTGTTGTTGTTAGGACTAATCTAAGAAACAGCAGTATTGTTACTTACCAGGGCATCAATAGCAATATTAAGGATCATACGAGAAATCAAGGCACGTGGTAATTGCCAAGTGTGCATGGCAGTATACAACAGCATGGTGGCTAGAACAACACCGGCAAAGTCACCCACAACCGGTAGTAGTCCAATCAATGGATCTACACCGACAGTGAGGCAACAGCAACAGGTCTTCTTGCCATCAAGCCACTTAGCCCGTGATCTAAACGCTTTAAATGCATCGCGATCCTCAGGTAGAAGACGGTTGTACCGGTGGTGGGGCATATTAGGACGAGTTTTACGCCGTATTTTATTGAATTGATTTGAAGAAGATGGTTCGGCCACCATAATAACTGGTGGTGCAGTAGCCGCGTGTACTGGACGGGGCACAGGCGGTGTTGCTGCGGCCGACGATGACGACAATTGTTGTTTTATAATAGCATCTGTAACTGCGGTGGCAGCCATCGCTGCCACAGGTCGGGCAATGGCTACAGCCATCGTGGTTTTACTCCTAGAGACTTTGCCATTTTTCTTTTGCTGGGCCGGTGGGGGTGAAGAAGCTGCGCTATTGTTGCTACTGCTTTGTAAAGCTCTCCGCGCTATCTCACTTGCCGCCGCAGTGGCTACCGATTTGGTCAAAAGACTTGAGCTTCGAGCGGGTGTTGCCATGCTGTGCTAGTTTGAAATTAACTAAAGCAATATTCTGATAAATACAGGCACACAATAATAACAACAAAATGGTAAGTTGTGGAGTTGTGGAGCAGTAGTGGCGGAGAAGGTTATATACGACAGGTAGGCTAAGACCAGCTTAACTTGGATCGAAAAGAGTGATATGAAATAGATGCGACAATATACAGCCGATAGTTCGATAGAAGGACGAAAAGAATAAGAAGTAATAGATATTCGGCAAAAGCCAAGCACTATATGTTAGATATTTAAAGAGGAAACAGTAACAGGGTGTATGGTTACACAGCAGCTCATTCATGTGGTGCTATCAAAATAAATACTAATAATTATATGACAGCTAAAACCTTCACCTTTGCTTGCCATGAGGGGACATAGTGCTTGGCAATATGTCTATATTTATAAAAGGTTTTGGATCAGTTTATAACCGTATTCAATAAATCAGTTAATAGAAATATTAAATTATTTCCTATTTAGCTATTTCTTGGCAATGTAACTGAGTGTAATAGGAAATACAATCAAAGTTGATATTTTTTAAAGACAAGTGTAGTCATAGAAAGTGTCATTATTAAGATAATAAAATATAATTATATTCTAGAAGATGGAGCAATAAATCAACAGTTTAAATGAATAAATAAGCAACGCGATATCAATGCCAGCAGAAACATGCACAGTATATTCAGTATAATGGCCAGTGGTAAACCAAGACCTTCCAATTTCTTACCGCCTATTACTATAAAAAATTAAACTGGCACTGTTGCATCAACATCATAACCAAATGCAGCATTTTATTGTAAGTAACATGGAATACTATAACATTTATTAACACTAATATCGGATATTGAAAATAGTGCAGATTAATTGACACTGATTGATTTAATCGAAGCTGATGTGGCGCTGCTTCAACAAACCACTTATCAGTAGTAAAAACTAATCGATAATTTATTATTCAAACTATGAATCTTTTTGTCCCCACTTTAAGGGCAGGGGCTTGAAGTGAAGTAGCTTTTATATAATAATACAGGATCACATATATTACACTATAATTTATTATTATTATCCGTTGTTCTATCTTCACTTCTGACTACTATCGGCTAAATAAACCATGCTTATACTATGTTTATTGCTATAAAACAGTGTTGAAATAACAGTAGTACCATTACAGTATAGATGCAATAATAATGAACCATACTTTATACCATATTGATAGTTGAACTTTTATGACTTATCATCATCATCATCATTATTGTTATTATTAGTATCTTCATCGTCATCGTCATCGTCGTCAGAATATTGTCGATAGCGTTGTTGTCGACGACTTTTATGACTGACCATTTCCTCGTCCGCCTCTTCATCTACTTCTTCATCTTCATCATCTACAATAAAATCACTTAATTCGTTGCCTTGTCGTCTGTTCCGTCCTCCACGTGCTCGATAACTATAATCGTCCGTTTCCATTCGGTCATCTAATTCTTCAGCCTCTAAATCATCAACTGTCAAACCAGAATCAGCATACTGCCGTGCAGATTGACGTGCTACACGAGATTGTGTATAGGAGGCAATTTTACGTTCATGGCGTAAACGTTGCTTCTCAACCTATATAATTCATTATAAACATTACTATGCCAACTAGCTTTGTCTATTACCTCTGCTTGTTGTCGCTGCAGCTTTTCCGGATCTTCAAACACCAGAACTGCTTTAGTCTGTTTCTTCTGTTCCGTCGAGGCTGCCTCCAATTGAGCCGCTAATCCAGTGGCTGAAGTTGTACGGAATACCAGATGAGATGTAAGACGACGATCTACCTTTAAAACACCCTCTTCAGGATGATGGGTAAGTGCGTAATGGTGTTCATCATGCATAGGCTGTCGATCAATATCAAATAGTTCTCCATTGACATAAAGTGATAGACTATCGTCGGACCAGCGTATAATACGTGCGTTCGATTCCACCTAACATAAATGTAAACTAGATGATAAATAAAACTATGTATTCATTACTTCTGTATTGGTTTCAGTAGCCGACTGAGGCGCATGTCGCCAGCGTAGTGCACCTTGTACTCGTAAACGCAACTGAGTTGCTTGTTGTGTTGCTTCCTCGTCGCCGCTATTAGCGTTGCGTCCTTTACCTTCTGTATTACTCTGTTCATCAGTATTTTGCGTCTTTCCTTCCTTATCTAACACTTCTAATACTTCCGCTTCATATAAACTTGGGTCAAATGGCTTTGTTTCTAAATGATAGTGTTTTGGTAGACGGGCCAAATAATAATCCGACTGCAAATCATAAGTAATAGTTAATACTAACCACTAATCCAATAGTTACCGAATCTTCTCCACTAACAGGAGCTGATGGTTGCGTAAGATGAATACGAAGAGCTGGTGGTGGTGTTCGTGCAATAGGTTCATCCATTTCTTCATCACTATGAATTGCTCTATAGATATAGATGTAGTATTTGATTAGTCTGCCATCGGTGTAGAGTGTACAAATAACACTTACCTAGATGCTTTACCACCTACATCATTGGTAACTGATCCTGTAGATTCAGCCTCGGAATTACTTCCAAACAGACCCGTTTCATCATCTCTAGTGATTAATTACATAAATATAACATTTAATATTAACATCCTTTGCTTACGAATTATCATCCACTACTTCATGGCTATTTGGTAGTGCCAATTTGTCTCCATCTTTATCGTCATTCTCATCGTCTGATTCTACTGCCAAACGACCACGTCGTCTAATTGCTGCATTGGAAGTAGCTGCTTCAGTTGGGCGACTGTCACCATCCGCGTCGTCAGACCCACTGCCAAATAAATCATCTGCTTCATCATTGTGCTCGCTGTTGGTTACATTCCGTAGTTCATCAGCTATCGCCATTTCAGCTGGTTGATGTAAATTTGCCATAATAATCCTGAACTATCGTGTCTTCACGTAGTATATCGCGTGGTGTAAAAGATTAGCACTGAGTGTCTGTTGACTGACGACCTGAAACAAGAAATGGAACTACACAGTTTAATTAATAACAGTTTATAAGCAAACAATACAAACACTTCATTGCCACTTTTATTTTTCTTTTTTAGCAATATACAGCATGGAAAATAATTCAAGAATGGCTGAAGCAAACCGTACTCAAGGCTCTTCTGGAGCATCGGGCAATAACCATTCAAGCCGTCCTATGCCGTATAAGAAACGACATAATAACAAGAATGATACACGAGAGAGCAATGCCACCATTCGCAAACGAATTCGCGATACAGAGCGTCTTTTACGACGAGTAAGTTGTTCGGTTGTTATGAGTCTTTGCTTATTTGAATGAACGATAGCCAACTATTACGGCTGATATAAAAGTGGCTTCGGAACGACGATTGAAAGCATTGCAGCTACAATTGGAAGAAGGCAGCCGTGCAGCTACTGAGAAACGACGCGCAAGTAAATATAAAATGGTCCGATTTATTGGTAAATCTATGGTCTAGATATCAAAGTATGGAAAATAATAATAACTATTTGTGTCTATAGAGGAGCAGAAAGTGCGACGAAAATTGGAAAAAACAAAAAAACGACTAGAAAAACTAAAGATGGCTGATAATATTGATGAGCAAGGTAATTATTATTACTAATAACATAATATATAGCTACTGATATTTGTATCGATACAATTAAAGAGCAAAGAAGACTGGATGGTGAGATTAAGGACCTTGAGATTGATCTAAACTATGTCATAGTAAGTAACAGTGTATATGCAACACACTACGCCATCATCTAATATTTTGCAGCACTTTCCCGCCGGACAAAAATATATTGCATTATTTCCAACAACATCCGACGATAAGGATAATAATAACGATGCTAGCGAACATACATTGCAACAACGCAATAAGATTCGCGAACAGATCTGTGTAGCAATGGAACGTAACGAATTCGAAGGCGTAATAGCAACGCAATCTAACCGAAAGAAGAATGCAAAGAAGGCTGTTAAAACGGGTAAGCTATTGATTATTGCTCAATTAATTCGCTAATTTTAATTTGCTATAAATGCAGATATGGATGACTTTTTCGCCGAGCTTAGTAGCAATGAAGACTAGTTTTATGTTATTGAATACATGTATTAGATACTAGAATAAATACTATATTTTTCACATTCTATTTGGTACACAGTGGCTAATACAATAAATACAAATATTTACTCGTAAAGACATTCATTGGTGTTTTATTTACACTAGTATTATATTATATTAAAAGCAATCAGCTCAAATAAATTGCTATTGGATTTAAAAGACAGCAGCTATTGTTTCGCAATTTTGTTTACTTACATCTATTAAGAAAAGCCTGGCAATTATATAGCTGTTTTCTATACAAGATAATATCTGGAATATGGCTTTTAAACGTAAAGCTAGCTATTTTGTATTCTAGTATTTGGCAATAACAAGTTCGAACACAGCCTTTGATCTTCACCATTAGTAAACGGAATATACATGTCATGCGTCTGTCAACACATATGGGCACTATAAACTACAAATTGCACAATTTTGTGCGTGAATATTGAACAATTAAAATAAATTGGTCTCTGTTTCCTTGTATTAACTTGAAACACCCAGCATCAACATTCTACAACTATCCTGGAAATGTATATAGAAACTGAGCTGTATGTTTCTTGATATTCATTTAACATCTATATACTTTTACAATAAATAATTATATTCAACATTGATTCAAGCTTTTATTAAAGGGAAATTTTGGAAAATACACCGTTTCTCAGTTTTAATTACAAAAATACTTTTTTTAAATTCTAAAAAAAATTCCTTTTTTTCTTGTTTTATAAAATAAATACACCGCTTTTCAAATTTATTTAGAAAAATACATTGTTTTTAAAACTTTATCATAATAAATAAAATCATTTTTTATTTACCCCACACTTCGTTTTCTTGTAATGGCGTTCACCACAAATTAAGCATTCTTTAATAACACGTTTTCTTTTCTTAATAGCCGTTTCACTAGTAGTTTGTATTTGTTCTTCAATAAAAGTGTTTGTTTTAACGTTACTAATGCTAGTGTTTACAGTGCATATTCTTGTATTGTGTCCTTTTAAGCTACAATTGCGACAGTATATTGTTGGGTGACTTTCAAAGCTTTACTATAACATCTAATTCTTTTAACTCTTGGTCTACTGGCTTTCTTCGTTATTGTCGGTGGCAAACACGAAATGTCTGCAGTAATTAATTCCATTTCAACCCGACAAATATTTGGAGCAGATAGTTTGCTTAAATAATCAATGGTGTAAGATTTATCAATAAAATCATCTAATAAAAGCCTAAGATTCTTTGAAATTATTGCCACATGACTACAAACAAACTTCATCTCTTCCCAGTATCCACATGTGCAGGTTTTTGCAGTTAAATCTACTGTTCTGACAATACCAGACTTGATATCTTTAACTTGAAATTTGGAATCAGAATAATCGTCAATTATATAATTATTAGCGTCAGTTAATGTTGATTTATACAACAAATAGCTATTATTAGTTAACAATCCTTGAGTTTGTGAATACTTAATTCTACGCTTATTCAACAAAGTTCCAACTTTGGCGACAAATCCAGTAAAAAATTGATAATGGGATTTGTTCCGAAGGTCGTTCATCCATGAGTTCAATGACTCTGATGAATTTGAAGTAACGCAACCAAATCTTGACCATTTAAAAAATGATCTAGCCCAGTTTTTTTCTGAGTCTATTGGCTTGTTATAAGCTGGCTCATTTAATGACCGTATCACTTTCATTGAATCTAGAAAATAAATTAGTACTTTGAATGTAATTTAAATAAATATAAATACCATCAAATTCTTTACTAGTTAAAGCTTTTGCAGCTTTTCATATTAAACCATTAAGCTTTGTTTTAAATTCAGCATTGATGTTTCTTTCGATATGAGCAACACATGCAGAGTGGTGTGCCAAGGGAAATACAGTTTTTATCGAAGACTCTATTCCTTTATCTCTGTCGCTAATGATGACTTGATTTTTTTCTCTTAATTCAGGTATTGAATCTGATAGATGTTTAAGAAAATAGACCCAGTTGTTTTCATTTTCATGAGATACTATAGCAACAGCCAAAGGGAAAATATTGTTATTTCCATCTTCAACAACCGCAGTAAGAGCAACACCGCCATAAGAAGATCTCAAATGGCAGCCATCAATTACCAGTACTTTACGAGTATAGTGGTAAGCTTTAATAGCTGATGAAGGACATAAAAATGCCCTTTCAAAGTTACCAGACTGGTTCTGCGAGAAGTGCTGAACAGAACCCGGATTAAAATGTTTAAATTTGATAAGGTAATCTTTAATAAATGAAAAAGAATTGATATTGCTGTTAATATCATTATTTTTCATTGAATTAAGGGCGGACCAAGCTTTGTAATAAGAAATATCGACTCCTGTTGAACTATTACAGTTGTTAGTGTATATTAAATAATCAAATATGTACCTACTTTAATAGTTTTCTTTGTACATCTTTTGGTTTTACAATTGAAAATGTAGCAACATCATTCGTAATATATTTAGCAATAGACTTAATAGTACCATTACCCGTGTTATATGGACAGTCATTAAGATGCTCAAGATTGCATTGAACAATCTTTACTAAGCCAGTTTTCTGCTTTCTGGCAGTCAAAACAAACTGATATTTGTTGCTAAAATGGTCTTCATGAGGGCAAATAAGCCGTAATCTTGTTGAATCACTATTTTTCCTCTTAAATTGCAACCGTTAACAAGCTTAAACTCGTCAACAGCAATACTTAGTTCTTCAATGCTGTTAAATATAGCTTTTTTAAATAAGCTGGTAGACATTGCGATAGGCTTTTCAAAACGGCGTATCTTGATAAATAAAATCAAAGAACGATTTATTTTTATTTATTAAATTTATTACAATATGCTTAAAAAATAATAATTTATTATGGTAAAGTTTAAAAACAACGTATTTTCCTAAATAAAAGTGAAAAGCAGTGTATTTATTTTATAAAACAAGAAAAAAGTATTTTTGTAATTAAAACTGAGAAACGGTGTATTTTTCAAAATTTCCCTTTCTAGTAACTAGTGTTGATATTTGATAGATATTGCTTTTGTAACTAACTACAAGCCACTTTAGCAGATTGCCCAATTACATTATGTATTTTAGTCACACTGTCATAGTAATGTAATTATAATGTTGTAATGATAGAAATACAGCTATCGTAAAGATGCAATATTTTAACTATAATACTTTTTATTATAATAAACAGATTTAATTTACCATGATACTTTAGAAAGCTGACAAAACTCGGCTTACGAATTCAAAATTGAAATCATTGCGTCAATGCTATGAAATTATACGGAAGCATAAAAATACAATTTTAGTGTAATTAAGTAACGAAATTCAATGGAATGTATAAACCAATAGTAACTATTTAATTAATAAAATTTTAATCTTAAATATAATCTTACGTATAATGAAGCAAATTGTATGATACTTCGCATAAGTGTGTGTATAACATATAGGTAGCTATTGACAAAGTATACCGCAATTACATAGCGTGATAGTGTAATGGTAGTGATAATACGTTAATAAATGTGCAAAAATAGCAGTTTTTTACTATTTATGGCTTGTATAATTAAAATACAGCAAAATAGTTGGCAGATTCAAGTTCCCCATGCTAAGATGTACCGTTTGGTATAAGATTTAAAACAATGATTTTTGCAACAAATGTTAGTCAAAAATACGATTTACATAAGTAGCTTAATGAAAATCTGCTATATGTAAATATATGGCATAACTTACTACTATATGTCGTTATTTATGCATAACAACTTATTATGCTTGTTTTAGTGTTGTAGAACGCTTTGAATTTACTTTAAGCCAAATTTAATTATTAGTATTAAATTGCTTGAAATTATAAAGTCTAGTCACTTTTTGTTAATTTATACGTAGACTGCATTTTTGACTAACATTTGTTGCAAAAATCATTGTTTTAAATCTTATACCAAACGGTACATCTTAGCATGGGGAACTTGAATCTGCCAACTATTTTGCTGTATTTTAATTATACAAGCCATAAACAGTAAAAAACTGCTATTTTTGCGCATTTATTAACGTATTATCACTACCATTACACTATCGCGCTATGTAATTGCGGTATACTTTATCAATAGCTATCTATATATCATATGAATACTTGTGCAAAATACTATACAATTTGACTTATTCTATGTAAAGCTATTGCTACTTTTGTGGCCAGTTTTACATTTTTTACACATTATTATACATTACAATGATGTGTCTACTAGTGCACATCACTAAATGTATCTATTGATAAAGCAGTTGTCGTCTTAATACAACCATTAACCATTTACCAATCTAAATAGCGATTATGTTGTCACATGGCCAATTAGTAATATATTTGCTTACTTGTTTGTTTCCTATTGCCATTTAGCAAATATTTTATTATTTTCATTACTATTCTTTCAGCTTTACTATATAAAAACAAGCACTAGCTTTAGCAGTGTATCTATATATTACGCTACTCTAAGACTATATAAATCATACAATTGGTACACAACTTGTAATAAAACAACCTTTTTTTCTATCTTATTGTCTATGTATTTGTAGTATTTTTAACCTTTAAATATTAGTAAAAGTCCTGATAGTAGCTGTTCGCATAATGATCAACATTTATTAATTCACGTATTTAAAGCGCAATTATCTAAACATTATAAAGTCACATCACTGCGTTCTTTTCTAATTTATCTCTGTCATCAAAATCGCTACTTTTTAAGTATTGTATTAGCTTGAACAATAAAAGTATGTGAATACAGGTAAGACAGTAAACAATCGGATGTAATATTATATTTATTTAATTAATTAATAATTTATATACTAAATATTTACTTAATATAATAGTAGTAGTATATTATGACGATGAGAATACATATTGTTGTTAATTTATATGGTAAAAACTAAGTGATGGTGAATTATTACCTGTTACTAGTGTCAAACTTTGAAATTTTGCCTGACTAATTTACACACCACTTCCATTCAGCAATAAGTATTTACCATATGAATTCACACCTGAGCTAACCCATGGTCCTATGACGATATTGATCGTCAATATCATTGTCGACGTCATATTATCATGGGTTATTTCAAGAGTGAATTGATATGGCTGGTCATCGGATTGATCATATAAATAGATAATTTATATAACTAGTCATATGGTAAATACTTGGTGCTGGGTGGAGTGGTGTGTAATTTAGTTAGGCAAAATTTCAAAGTCCGACAGTAGTGACTTTGACGACACTTACAATAGTAATATGTAAAAATAAGCAAATAGCAGTCACACCTGTTATTGTTGTAAAAGTAAATGCAGCAAAAAGGGGGCTATCGGAATTGAACCAATGACCTATCGGACTGCAGCCGATTGCTCTACCCCTGAGCTAAACCCCCAACTTGAAGCTGCTTGCTTAAAATTTTACAAATTTTTAGTAATATAATCCAAAATATAATTTATAATTTGTTTAAAAATAAATTAATTTTTATAATTTATGTAATATATTACAGCAATAATCAGTATTGATAAAAAAGTAATAGTGTTTGAGGTATATTTACTATAATTATTTAAAAATACTTAATAATATTAACGTATAATAATAATATATTTATACACTTCGTTATTACCAATGACTTTACCGATGAATTACTTATTATTTTAAAACACTAGTACACTTGTGTAATTATTAATAACAGTACCGATAATAAATACAAGAACACACCTACAAGTGCTGTATGTACCATCGACTATTGTTAATATTGTAAACATTATTTATACTAATAATAAATTGTTTTGTATATTTGTATTTATTTTGGTAGTTGGATTGTTACTTTGACAACAATATTATTATTTACAAATAAACCTTACTAATTACATAGCAAATCGCAATATATATATATCGGTTTGCTTGATCATATACGTTTATAGCAATATTACACTAAGCTATAATGATTCTATTTGCAAAATCTGTGATTATTTTATTGTCTGCACCTATACCAATCAGTCTGGCTGATTGTCTTTATCCTGAATGGAAGACAACGTGCCAAAAAATGTGCCTTCAAAGTCAAAACTGGGATATCAAGTTTAATCGATGCTTTTCCTCAAATCCAAACGATTTGATTTGCAGCTGTGGTAATATGGATTATACTAATCAGCTGAAGAATGAGTTTGCACGATTGGCTAAGAATGCAAATGTGCCACAACAGTCGTCTCAAGTATCTGCAGAAACGCTATTAACGCCCAATCAATCTGTACATGCCGATAAAAAATATAATGAACTGGATAATACAGTACAAGCAGAAGTAGAGCCTAGTCATATTAATAGCATTAATACTTTATCGCCTGTTCATAACACCGCTATACCATCAACTACAATGGAATCATTAGTTACTAGTCGTCCTATTATTAATAATAGTAAGGGAGGACAAGTACCAACAGGTTGTAAGCAAGGTACATTTGCCTGCAATGGTAATATGATTGGCGTGTGCAACTTTGGCCGATTTGTATGGACCAGTTGTCCGACAGGCACTGTGTGTCGGTCACAAGGAGCTAGCTATTACTGTGATTATGAATTAAAGATACTGTAGAGCTATAAATAAATTAAAGACAATTTTAATATACGTATAATTAACAATATTGTATAGAGTTCTAACTAAGTAGTAGATAGTTTCTATATATTACAATGCTATATAAATATATGTATTATTAACAATAGCATTCATGTCAATAAGTTTGATAGTTGCGCTGTTTAGTTATGAATGAATGTGCTGTTGATGCTAGTAAGCTGTACAGTAAATAATTGACCATAACCAGTGTTGCATAAGTAAGCATATCTATATAGTCCATTACTAAAATATAATAATGTTTATTAAACCAATACAAGTGCTTTAGTTATTACTTCTTCTTTCCAAACAGCCCAAATACATTCTTGGAGCTACCGCTATTAGTAGGCTTATGTTTACTAATGTGCCCTTGAACGTGTGGATTGTCTTGAATACTCATTGCGCCCATCTGGCCTGCCATATCAGCAGGAGGCTGTACTGGTTGTGGTGGCGGTGGCGGCGGCAATTCCTTAGGAGGACCTTCACGCAGTCGACGCAAATCCTTCAACAGCTGTTGCGGTGTGACAACATGTGTCGAACCTAATAAATACAGTATTATATAAACAAATCAACACCAACCAATTTATATACACTTACCAATAATAATGTCACGTCCAAATTTGCTACCTAGTTCATACACAGAACGCATTTCCGAGTGGGTTATACCGCCAGCAACGAAGACAATGATTTTTCCACCGGTAACCGGTTTACCTTCCGACTATTATTATTATTATTATTATTAGATTATTAAATAGTTAATTAAAGTTGCAATATGTATTACTTACTCGTTCCTGTACTGATTTTTGCCAGCTTGGCTTTGTACTAAATTTATAATAACAATTTAGCAGTGATAATTACATTAACCAAATTATTTACCTTCTTAATGATTGCACTGCCTTTTTCGACTGTTCATTCAATTCAGATGGCCTAACTTCACGCGTGTAAGGGAAAAGCTTGTCGTCCACTTGACCATTGATTTGTTTCTAATGTAACGTGTGTCAATGATGGCATATATTTGCATGTCAGTACTTACATCTAAAAGCTTTTGAATTTCAGGTACAAAGCGTGAAAGTTCATAAGGAACTTCCTCAGTTCTGTCCTTATTTAAACGAGGCATTTTTAACCTTTTAATACCACTATTTGGCTCCTAATTAATCGTGTTAATAATAGTTAACTACCTAAAATCAATATTATACCTTATTAACACAAGCATGTAGTAGTTCCAGATTCTCCAAGGCTACAATGTCCTTTTCTGATAAATTTGCATGTTGTTGCAATCGATAACGGTCTACCCATTTTAAGCCACCTTTGTATATGATATAAAGCATAACCAGTCGTAGCTTATCATCCTCTCTAAATTATCAGCTAATTAACACAAGCTTTTATATGTGCCGCCGCTATACTAACGTGATACTACTATCATCCAAAAGTGGAAGTAGTCGCTCGACCAAATGCTTTGGATATTTTCCTTCCAATGTTTCTTTGCAAGCCATATCTTGCTCAACTTCACCAATAGCTGGAAGTTTTTGTTTGTTAAAAAGACTCATACATTCTTGTGCCATGCTGATATGCACGGAATACTAGATGATAAATTGTATTTAGTAAAATGTAATCATTGTCTAATAACTGTACCTTTTCTTTAAGTTCTTGAAATTGTGGCAGATCCGATAAAATGCGTTTCATATCGTTCAAACTAGCTTCTCCTTTACCGCTTGACATTGCGGCTTTGTTTTCGGTCGTCAGTTTTTTAAAATCAGCTGTAAGTCTTCCGCTGCATTCTGCAATATGAGCATGTCGATATTCCATCCAAATATTATCAGATTCATCAAGAATAACTTCTTTCGAACTGACATCGCCTGTGCCTGATACAAACTCGTGCATGTATTTGGATCCTTCCTCAATTGTAAGTAGATCGTTTATCATTGCCTGATAAGTAAACTCGTGTACTAGAGGTGCAGTCAAGTCTATACTACGATCTAGAATATAGAGCGTGGCGCGTGGTGGATTTCCTTCGCGTTTAGGCTGTAATAATACTTTACTTGTAAGCAGATAAACATTATTAGTTTAAATATTACTTACCGGAAACTCGCCGTTACTAAGTTTACAGAATTCATCCAGCTTGTCTTGGAGAATATTGGCCAATTGTGCAGGTAGATTTGTATGATTGAAACTACCTGAATCGCTACCTGGTCGATGATAGCGAATAATTGGATTTTCGCCTAGTGTTGAACATACAGAGAATAGCTATATACAAGTTAATAAATTGATGTGATATAACTATATAGTTGATTTACCCGATCTGCAACTAACGGCAAGTCTTTGTCCATATTCTCATGCTTAGGACCGAAAAATGAATAAAACGAATTGTGTAGTCCAAGAGAGAATACTTTAGATTCAATTACATAAAAGTCGACGTAGAGCTCTTTTAAACTTCTAATCATTGGACCGGCCTTGGAAGATGTGATCTTTTTAAATAACATATCATCCAATGTATGAGTAAAAAATACATGTGCCGCAGCGTACATTGAACCAGGCCTACCACCCGGTCCACCGTTGGTAAGATCTTGAATCATCAAGAATACGCTTTCTACACATGGCGTAATTAAATAGAGCGCCTCCAGATTGGTAAATGGCTGTCGTTTCTTCTCAATACTCTCTACCACTGTCTAGTATAAGTGATTGCTAATAATGACCATTATTCTAAACTTACAGGTCACATTCTCTTCAAGAATGTCATACATCTTACAGGCTGCGGAAAGTAATTTAACAGATGTCGCGTCGACAACGACAATCTTGTATCGGGCTGGTGGCTGCACTGAGCGAACCGTTTCCAGATAACCTATACAAGTGTAATTGGATTAGCTATGGGATGCGTCGTTATAAACTTACTTACGATTCTTCAGTATTTCTTTGAGATTCGACATGACTAGAAGTGTAGCACGCGGGCGGGTAAAGCAAATCCAAGTCTAGGATGAAGCAGTAAGTTATGCGGAATGAGAAATAGATGAGGTGTTAAGGTCATGTGACGTCCTCAGAGACGGTATAACACAATTCACAATAATAGAGTAGCGGATTGAATGATAGAACTGAACTGAATCTTTATTTCAAATGATGAGCACAATATGGCTATTTATATGTAAAAGGCAGGCGGTGTGCGGCGCCATTGTACCACGCGGTCGATACATATCGCGAGACTCGTGCTATAACAATAGTTTGGTCCATGAAAAGAGATGCCGGTTAAAGGCAGTAGTTAGAGTGGAAATGTTTAGTATATTTTTTTTACTGGTAATATGTTCTATAACTATATTTGGCCTTATAATGAATTGAGGTTTATTTTTTACTATTGACCTGTTATATTATACTTATTGCTTCATTAATGATATGTTCTATAATGCTAACCTTTAGCTTTGTAATCCATACAACTACACTCATACAGTCATTCAAACAATGTCAGTAATTTATCTAATTAACTATCTTATCTCCTTTATTACTATTAAACAATTTATTAGTCTTTATTGTAATCTAGTGGTCAAATGATTATTTTTAATACCATTGAATCTAATGAACATGGTGATGGGTGGTGAGTGACATTAAAGTCTAAAATACTCATCATTGTAGATTTATTGTCCAGTATGCATATATTCAGTGTACATATATCCTCTATTCATATATATCATTCCCATTCTGTCCCACACTATTATATATCATTTTATGACATATTGAATACATTCTATTGTTAATATACACCAATACACTTCATTCAGTCCATTTATTGCGTTATATGCACTATAGTTTTGACAACGTTATTTATACTTGTATATCGTGTATTATCGTTTTATATCATTCTATTATATAGTATTAACGCGTCATTTGGAGCTGCTGTTTGTTTGTGTTAGCTTAATTGCTAATAAAATTTAGGTTATTTAGGTTATTTGCTTATGCATATATGTGCAGTGTAACTATCTGGTTGACAATTAGTTAATACAAATTGATTATAACTTTAATGTTGATCAAGTAAAATGATGGATATTCGCAGTAATAGCAAGTTCAAGGAAAACAGAAACGCGATGAGTTGATAAGTATGTATAGAAAGAAAGTTAGAAATAAAATAACATAAACAGTAACAACATAGTATTGTAATGATGATATATGCGTACTAGATAATGAATATACAATAATGAATATTTTAATGATTGATACTATTTAGCATTTAGTTTCATGTTCAATAAAACGGATATGTAGTTACTTACACGAATGTTGTTAAAAATGCTGGCACATAATGTTAACACATAATGCTAGCACATAATGCTAACACATAATGCTAGCACATAATGCTAACACATAATGCTAGCACATAATGCTAACACATAATGCTAGCACATAATGCTAACACATAATGCTAGCACATAATGCTAACACATAATGCTAGCACATAATGCTAACACATAATGCTAGCACATAATGCTAACACATAATGCTAGCACATAATGCTAACACATAATGCTAGCACATAATGCTAACACATAATGCTAGCACATAATGCTAACACATAATGCTTAGCACAAATGCTAACACATAATGCTTAGCACAAATGCTAACACATAATGCTTAGCACAAATGCTAACACATAATGCTTAGCACAAATGCTAACACATAATGCTTAGCGCAAATGCTAACACATAATGCTTAGCGCAAATGCTAACACATAATGCTTAGCGCAAATGCTAACACATAATGCTTAGCGCAAATGCTAACACATAATGCTTAGCGCAAATGCTAACACATAATGCTTAGCGCAAATGCTAACACATAATGCTTAGCGCAAATGCTAACACATAATGCTTAGCGCAAATGCTAACACATAATGCTTAGCGCAAATGCTAACACATAATGCTTAGCGCAAATGCTAACACATAATGCTTAGCGCAAATGCTAACACATAATGCTTAGCGCAAATGCTAACACATAATGCTTAGCGCAAATGCTAACACATAATGCTTAGCGCAAATGCTAACACATAATGCTTAGCGCAAATGCTAACACATAATGCTTAGCGCAAATGCTAACACATAATGCTTAGCGCAAATGCTAACACATAATGCTTAGCGCAAATGCTAACACATAATGCTTAGCGCAAATGCTAACACATAATGCTTAGCGCAAATGCTAACACATAATGCTTAGCACAAATGCTAACACATAATGCTTAGCACAAATGCTAACACATAATGCTTAGCACAAATGCTAACACATAATGCTTAGCGCAAATGCTAACACATAATGCTTAGCGCAAATGCTAACACATAATGCTTAGCGCAAATGCTAACACATAATGCTTAGCGCAAATGCTAACACATAATGCTTAGCGCAAATGCTAACACATAATGCTTAGCGCAAATGCTAACACATAATGCTTAGCGCAAATGCTAACACATAATGCTTAGCGCAAATGCTAACACATAATGCTTAGCGCAAATGCTAACACATAATGCTTAGCGCAAATGCTAACACATAATGCTTAGCGCAAATGCTAACACATAATGCTTAGCGCAAATGCTAACACATAATGCTTAGCGCAAATGCTAACACATAATGCTTAGCGCAAATGCTAACACATAATGCTTAGCGCAAATGCTAACACATAATGCTTAGCGCAAATGCTAACACATAATGCTTAGCGCAAATGCTAACACATAATGCTTAGCGCAAATGCTAACACATAATGCTTAGCGCAAATGCTAACACATAATGCTTAGCGCAAATGCTAACACATAATGCTTAGCGCAAATGCTAACACATAATGCTTAGCGCAAATGCTAACACATAATGCTTAGCGCAAATGCTAACACATAATGCTTAGCACAAATGCTAACACATAATGCTTAGCACAAATGCTAACACATAATGCTTAGCACAAATGCTAACACATAATGCTTAGCACAAATGCTAACACATAATGCTTAGCACAAATGCTAACACATAATGCTTAGCACAAATGCTAACACATAATGCTTAGCACAAATGCTAACACATAATGCTTAGCACAAATGCTAACACATAATGCTTAGCACAAATGCTAACACATAATGCTTAGCACAAATGCTAACACATAATGCTTAGCACAAATACTAACACATAATGCTTAGCGCAAATGCTAACACATAATGCTTAGCGCAAATGCTAACACATAATGCTTAGCGCAAATGCTAACACATAATGCTTAGCACAAATGCTAACACATAATGCTTAGCACAAATGCTAACACATAATGCTTAGCACAAATGCTAACACATAATGCTTAGCGCAAATGCTAACACATAATGCTTAGCGCAAATGCTAACACATAATGCTTAGCGCAAATGCTAACACATAATGCTTAGCGCAAATGCTAACACATAATGCTTAGCGCAAATGCTAACACATAATGCTTAGCGCAAATGCTAACACATAATGCTTAGCGCAAATGCTAACACATAATGCTTAGCGCAAATGCTAACACATAATGCTTAGCGCAAATGCTAACACATAATGCTTAGCGCAAATGCTAACACATAATGCTTAGCGCAAATGCTAACACATAATGCTTAGCGCAAATGCTAACACATAATGCTTAGCGCAAATGCTAACACATAATGCTTAGCGCAAATGCTAACACATAATGCTTAGCGCAAATGCTAACACATAATGCTTAGCACAAATGCTAACACATAATGCTTAGCACAAATGCTAACACATAATGCTTAGCACAAATGCTAACACATAATGCTTAGCACAAATGCTCATTCCTCTCATTGCATTATATGCACTATAAATTTAACACCATTTATCATATCCTTTTCATTGTATATTCATTATATTCAATATTATTTTATATTTGTATAGCCTTCCACTATCCAAAACTGTTATTATTTTTGTTCTAGCATCATTATTAATAAATGTCGACTAATGTCGGTCATTTGCTCATGCATATATGCTCAATAGCTTTAGTAAGGCTAATCGTTGCTTCAGTTAGTATATTCATTATAATGTACATTATTTTATTATATATTGAACATGCGCCGTCTAGAACCATTGTTTGTTTGACTCTGGCTTAATTATTAATAAATCTCGACTAATGTCACTCATTCGTTCATTAGTCTATATGTACTTAAAATTTATAGCAAATAGAATATATTCAATATAGCGTAAAGTTATATATACATCGGTATGTTTATAGCGGTGATTATATACTGATAAAGAATATAGGGGAATAGAGAATATATGCATACTGAATAATAAATCTACGATGGGTAGTTTAAACTTTAATGCCATTCACCACCATTATTACGTTCAATAGAAAAAAGTCTAGTGCAATTACGTGAATGTTAATTATTGACCACAAAACAAATAATATAATAAAGTAATTTTATTATTTAATATTTCTCACCGCCTGGCCCATCTTCAATAAAACAAATGTCTAGTTCAATTAGGCAATTATTATTAAATTTGATTATTTAACCATCAAATCACAGTAAATGATTAATAAACTATTGCTATTAAGATAAGCAGTGTGCTAAAGTTGTATCAAATATAGCTGATTGTAACAGTAATATTTGCAAAATAACTTTATTTATTCATAAAAATACACCTGTATAATGATAATGGTACAGAATAGTGACTAAACGATGTATTGCAATTCTATGCTTGCTGAATATAACCATGCCTGGAATCTATATCTATTAAAAGTGACATTAGCAAACGATACATGTAAATAAACTATAGCAATTATGCTTGCCGCATAATCACATTGCTAAGCACCCGAAATAACTGTTGGGCATAGCATCAAACCGCAATGTCACTGTACCGTCACAAGCAGAAGCTCAGCCCCTATTACGTTGATAAACTATTCAACCAGTCGCACAAACCACTACTCTCATCCCGCACAACCGCACTGGCTCTATCGCATACGTTATCCGTATGCAACACTATGTACGTTCGTACAGGGTCAAGCTAGTGACTGTTATATAAACAGCAACTAATCCTACCACCACATCCAAGTCAATTTAGTTATAGGCGATATCTAAAGATCTTTACTGCCCATACACCAAATACTTAGCAATGCAATTACCACAAACAAACACACAGCAAACGCCATATCACTGAACAGAAGGCCTATTGGCTATGTGCAGTCTAACACCGTATACAGCATGTTGGAATGCATGCTGCCAAATCATATAGTGTCTAGTTTACTATATATCTAATGGTGCTCACATAGCCAAAGAACACAACCGCATTGCTCCTCACACGCTCATTTACTAAACTTAAGCATATAAAACAGTAAGTTGCAGCGGTCTTGTAATTATCGGACATTTAAAAAATGATAAGCATATCGAGCAACAAACAGCGGTAAGAGAAAGGGGCGTAGGTCATATCGAGCGACAAAGAATAGCAAGAGGAGATAAAAACATAATGCTTGGTTCAAAAGCAGCAGGGCCGGCTTATATTGTGACGATTACGAATTTTTGCAATAAAACATGACTCACCTGAAACCGTCCAAGACCAATGTACTATGCAGTTATTCTTCCGTATAAATAACTATTCGTGTAATATTCGACAGCCGTGCTTTTATTTAAACGCCATTCTTTACATCCGTGATACAAATAATTATTATTGCTATTGCTCATATTGAATAGACATCATTATTAGCAGTATCTTTACAATGTGATAAACTGACGAATAGCATTCGTGTTACAGGATTCAACCGATTAAGCGTGAAGTATGTTATAGGTTAAAATGACATACATAACATACTAGGCAGCTCTATTCGTTTAGTAATGCCAATTACAGTTTTATTTTAAATCAGCACTGGTTATTCTACAGTATACAAACCAACTAATTGGAATCAAGTTTCAATTGGTAGTTATAACAAATCTTAATGGAATATACATGTATACTAATACAATTCATCCAAGTGCCGTTAAAATACTTTATATTTGCCCAAGTTTATATGATGTAATTAGAATAGTGATAAAACAGACAATGATGTCGACTGTTTTATTACCATTGTGTCTACAATTGTTTTTAGTGTTTAATTAACTATAAAACACTTTATGGCTATTCTACGATATACGGTATACACTACCTATAATGCACATATACAGCATGTTATTATTTAATATCTATCTTAGGCAATAAACTTTATTTAAAATAATAATATGTGTCAGCTGCTAAATAAACCATTTATGCTATTATAATGCATCAGCAGCAATGGGCAATGAAAAATCAAAAACATCTATCGTGTAACCATGCCTATCAAATATTGATATCAATATTTCATCATTACATGTGTATTAGATGGTAATAAGAGTAGCGAGTAGCTAATAGGCATGTTATAAATTAGTAATTAATTCATGTGTATAATATTTCTTTCTCAACATACTAAATGGAGGACTACGCTGGTTGCTTTAATCTTTGATCAATACTACCGTGTAAATCAATACACAAATAAAGCGTATAATTGTAATATTAAATTTCTATTGTTTCTACAAACACGCTCCTTACTACTTTTATTGAAAGAAAGGAAAATGATTATTGTACCACTCTGTCTATCGACTATTGAATTTAATATGCCGTTGTTGCATGTGTATCTGAATAGCAATAATAACAGCGAACAGCCGATAGGCACGAGATAATTTAGTAACAAACAAGTTCATAGCATTTTCTCATAATACTAGTACGCAATTATATCATACAAACTCATTTGCTGAATAAAAAGCGGGTATTATTTCCCGAATAAGGCGAGAACCAGCCAAACAGTTACATCATAACCATGAGTTTATCGGTACACACTCGTAACTTCCAATCAGCTGGTCTGTATCCCCGCTAGTCGCTGTTATTCAATTTCCCCCAAAAATGGCACACTTGTTCTACAATGATCCAAAACAAAATGTTTGGGGCTTTAAACGTTAAACATTTTTCTATTGATTCTTTAGTTATTGTATTAACGACAAAACTTCAGTTCTGCGCATTATCTATTTTGCACTGGTCAGCCCGCTATTCGTACAATTGACGGATTTGATAGTATACAATAACGACACCGGTATTTCTATTTTAAATAACTGGTATACGCAGTGCGTTATTTCACGGCTAGGCAAGACTAGTCGGTATATTACGCCAAGCCTAGTGGCCAGACCAGCTTCTATACTATTGCATTCGTTTTAACATTCTGCCATTAACTATTGTTCATTGTGTAGTAATAGCAATAGTAGTCTTTTTACTAATATTATTTTGTTAGTTATATAGCGTTGGCAATATCGAGTACTTTATTAATATTCATTGGATTGGATAAACCAATACGACCATTGCACACATCATCTAGTGATCATAGAAAAAAAAGAAATAGCTGGCTGCCATGTCGGCGAGCAATAGCGATACTTCTCGGCTAAATACGCCGCCGCCTAAACTGCCACCACCATTGCAGCGACCACAGCTGCGCGTTGAAGGCAATCGAGTTATTGTATCGCCAGAGTTAAAAGAGCATTTACGTTTGCTGGACCGAGACTATACAGATCATCGTCATTTAGCTGCCTTTAAACAGGCGCTAAGTTTGGCCGCTCAAGCAGCGTCACAGGAAGCAAATAGTGGCAGTGCTAGTTATAGCGGTATAGGTAGTTCAAGAAACAATAGTTTTTCAGGAATCGGCACACCGTTGGGTACGTCACGTCGCTCTTCTATGGCCGGCCAAACACAACATAGTGGCGAACGATCTAGTACACTTGAGGTGCCACTTTTACGTCGAAAACGTAATTCAGGTAGCAGTGCTGGAGGGGGGACAAACACAGCAAATGGCCCATACCATGCATCGACATTAAAATCACGCTTACGCAATCTAGGACGGCTACGCAGCCAGCGTAGTATTCATTCAGCACTGATGGGCGCTGTAAGACCGAGGAAACGGTCGCGGCCATCACATGCCTCAAGTATTACCTATGCCTTTATACGCATCCCTTTATTTCTGGTCATTTTATGTGTTGTTTTATTTGAATTAATATTATATTTCTTGGTTCGACAAATAGTTAATGTGTGGGAATATTTTTTTACGTGGTAAGTTTGATTTTTACGTAAATTGTTACATATTAATACAATAATCAATTATTTGATTTAGGCGCGGCAATAAGAATCGACTGCGTCAAAAGCTACAAAACACTAGCGATTATAACGAATGGAAAGAAGCGGCCATGGAACTTGATCGCTACCTGGGCCTAGATGCGTGGAAACGAGAGCCGCTTGATTCTTCGTATGATGGTCGATTAATTTATAAGCAAGGCCGTCTTCTCCGCGAGTTACGTGAGCAAGGTGAATCGGCCGTACCACGTTTACAGGATGCATTACTTAGTGGTGCGATGAAAAGCAATATTGGCGGATGTGAAAATTCTCGTCTTTATTCACGCACCTATTATGGCACTAAAGACGTATTGGAACGTTATGTCAATCAAGGTAGGCTGAATAATAAGTAATTTAATATTTGTTAAATATATATTATTTTATAGTTACCGGTTCACTTGAACATATCTACGAATCAAATACGCTATCCTTAGAAAAGAAAATACGTTTTTTTAAAAAGGCCAGCCGTAGCTATGGTCGCACGGCCCTGTGTCTTAGTGGAGGTGCATCTTTTGCTTATTATCACTTTGGTGTTATTCAGGCATTATTGGACCGACAATTGCTGCCCAAGGTGGTTACTGGTACAAGTGGTGGTGCACTTATTGGTAAGTAGTTTATGGATAAATGATTATTGATGAGTGCTAATTACACTAATTTAGCGGCTATTATTGGTGTGCGTACTGATGAGGAGCTACGCCCTTTAATAACACCACAATTGGCAGACCGTATTAATCCATTTACCGATGGATGGATAGTAAGTAGAAGAAATATTGAGATAATAAACTAATGTAATATATACTATTATAATCCATAGACGGTAGCTAAGCGATTTATCCAAAAACGTGTCATGTAGGTTCACTAATACTTATTAGCAATAACGACCGAGTATACTAATTACAAGTTTATACAGGCTTGAAGTGACAGAAATGGCCGAGAAACTTCAGTGGGTAACATTTGGAAGCACAACATTCCGTGAGGCATTTGAACGTACTGGTCGTATTCTTAATGTAACTGTAGTGCCATATGGCGGCCATGGACCGCCAAAATTGCTCAATCATCTAACGGCGCCTGATGTTATTATATGGAGTGCATGTGGGTAGTGGTGTTGAAAGCCTGTTATTTAATGTATTGGTTAATTGACTGTTGTTTTTAGTGTTGGCTAGCTCTGCCGTTCCTGGTTTGTTGCAACCAGTTGTGCTTATGATGAAAAATGAAGCAGGTGAAGCCGAACCATTCATTCATAGTGGTCATACATGGCGTGATGGAAGTCTACGAGTGGATATTCCAATTGAAGCATTAAATCATTACGTAAGTATTATCATGATAACACGAAGTTAAATAATCTTATATTATGATTTATTAGTTTAATGTTCGATATACCATTGTAAGCCAAGTTAATCCGCATGTCATCCTGTTCTTCTATGACCATCGCGGTAGTGTAGGTAGACCATCGTCTCATTTACGTGGTCAAGGATGGTGAGCTGAACGTTACTACTTGTTGGTTCATTTATTAATATATCTATTATAGGCGAGGTGGCTTCGTGGCCTCATCTATTGAACACGGCTTAAAATTGGATCTAAAAAAATGGGTTCGTATTGTGTCCGATTTGGAATTACTGCCTCGTATTATGGACGAAGATTTGGCATTTTTATGGCTGCAGCGCTTTCACGGCAACGTTACCATTATTCCTAAGATTGCCCCAGGAGACTATCCCAGACTATTGAAAGATCCAACACCAGAAAGCATGGTTCATTATATGAATAAGGGTCGGCGCCGTACCTGGCCAAAACTACATATGATTGAAAATCGTATGGTGATTGAGAAAAAGATTGCCATCTGTCGACGTCGGTTACGCCGTACTCAACTTAACATATCGGCATTACAAATCGAAAATAGGAATAATGTCATTAATGGTAACGGTGCTGATAGTGGTGCAGCACAAACAATAGAAAGCAACACGAGTGCGGAGCGTGTACGCACCTTGTTAAGCGGTGTTGGCAGCGGTAGTGAAGTAGAAATAGGACAATTGAGTCCTGATATCGATCCTAACAGCGTGGATATACCTGCAGATCATCTAGACATTGGCGGTCGTCCAACTATATTCGTTGATGAACTGGGTCACAGCCCACCACCCATCAGTTTCGCACCACATAATGATGATGCTGATGATGATGATGCTGAGATTGCTGATGGATATGAAAGTGAAAATGAATCAGATAAATATGGAGATAGCGATGAAAGTAGCGAAAGTAGTGATAGCGACTTTCTCAGCGAAAATACTTATCAAGCAGAGGATAACAATATATACGAAGTATAGCTCAGCAAAGCGATTAGTTGTTGTATTACTTACCTCCGTTGAAAATTCTGTTAGTCCGGCCAGACTAATACAAAATATGTATCCCAATATCTAATAAACATACTAAACTAAGCTAATATGTGAATTAAAGTTAGTTATGTTAATGTAGAATAGATAAAGATTTGGTTTAATGTAACTTGTACAATCGTTTATTATTTTGTTTTATTTTCCATTTATGCTAAAGATGTAGCTATAAGCTAATATTTTAAAATTAATTATTTTTAAACCATGCACTATGTTTTTATTAATATTTAATAAAATATTTTAATCTTATACTGTAATGTTTATTATGCAATGGTTGTAACATCCAGCAGAAACATTGCATTTACTAATAATAAGACTGCTTGTGTAAAGGCTCTTGGCCAAATTGCATTTGACTTTTTTATTTTAAGTCCTCATAGCAAAATTCGTTCCAGTCAAAGTCATACAGTCATGCACAACAAGCATGGTTATGTTACTTCCTATTAAAATATTGCTAATAGATTGGTTTAAATAAATAATGTAACATAACATTTGATTTCATTGAAACGTTTGAGGTTAATCATTATTGTTGTTGGTTATGCGTAGAAAGATTGATCGAATATCAATAAAAGCCATATGATTGCGATTCCGTGTCATTCTGCATTTGTTGTTGTTGCATCTACATCAGCATGGATTATTGCGCCTAAATGTTCTCTTTTATTTTCTACTATTTTATTATAGCATTCTGGGCATATTTGTGATGTAAGATCAATATTAATATAATTAGTATAAATGTCGTTTATTAAACAGTCATTTCCCCTATAGCCAATCTGACTAAATAAATGACAATATATATATATATTAAAGCAATAATAAAATAACTAATTAATTACATTATTATACTGATAATTACACATGAATTAATTAGTGTTGGATGCGATATTATACATGTTATAGTAATGAATGAGTGTTTAATTGTGTCTAAGAGTATTAAGAAAAGTAAGTGAAATGGACAAATAAAAAATGTAAAAAGTACAATAACTCCGTCTCAGTAAAGTACAATACAGTGGTTGCTATTGTTGCTAAATGTTAAAGTTTATTCATATTAAAAATGGAAAAACAATATCAATGCATTATCGAAGTTAGCGCAATGACCGTCAAACTTAATAAAATGCAATTAAATCAACAATGTTGCTTGTGCACAATATTATAGATACAGTTTAGGCACGTGCGTTAATATCCAATTAATAGTTACTAAAGGGGCAGCATATTGTACTAATAGAGCTAGTCAACACCAGTGAATCTCCCCTGGGTTCGGTTAACGACTGCGTTCATATCCCTTATAGTGCAGCACAAGGGGGCGTTATTGATGCAGGAGGTGTACAAAAGAATGCGGGTTCTCCTGGCGCATTTTTGTACTATTGGCCGCAACAAAAGCCAGTACGTATTTGCTAAGGGGCTGTTAGTCATTAGCAGTGTTGGTTATTGCTGTTGCCGACAACAAATAATCCCTTTTTGACCACTTCAGGAGCCATTAACAAACTGCGACTCAATAGCACAATAATATATAATTGCGATTACAACACGGTCAGTTTCTCATATCACCACACATTAGTCGCTGCATCGCCAACACCTTTTATATATTGTCTGGCCTACGCTGTTAGCACTGGGAAAACGACAAAAGTACTTTTGAATATTCATTATTTACCAATTTGCGTGCGCTTTATTATCTACTGCGCCAAAAATTAATTTTTTTCCAAAGTGTATTAAAAGCAATACCTTTTATAAACATGTTGAAAGAAAAGAGCATCATTAGTGCCGCTCTTCTCCTTTGTGCGCTTGGTGCCGTATGTGCCCAAGATGCTATGGGCCAAGTACCGTTTGATGTCGGTATGATGGGGCCAGCGATGGATATGCAAGGTCCAGCTGATCAGATGCGCCCTACATTTGATCAAATCATGGGCGCAGATCCAAACACTGCAATGAATAACAACGCTATGCCTGTAGAGCCAACTTCAGGTAACGCCCTCTCGTTGGAGTCAACAAAGCCAGCCTCTTTCAACGGAAAAAATAAGCCTACCGAGTGTGTTGTCTGTAAGAAAGAACCTCTAGGCTGCACTTCTTGCCCAGCCGACACTCAATGCAAAATTGTTCCAGATAGCTGTGAAGCTTGTGCACATGTTGTTTGCATTGGCAAGCCACTTTATCCTGAAGGTAAAGAGCCACACTTTGAAGGTCACCATGGTGACCATTTCGAAGGCCATCATGGTGGTTATCCTGGCGAGCATCACGATGGTCATTTTGAAGGCCATCATGGTGGTTATCCTGGCGAGCATCACGATGGTCATTTTGAAGGCCATCATGGTGGTTATCCTGGTGAACATCATGGTGACCATTTCGAAGGACATCATGGTGGCCATTTCGAAGGTCATCATGGTGGCTACCCTGATGAACATCACCGTGACCATTTCGATGGTCGCCACGATGGTCATTTTGAAGGCTATCACGGTGGCTATCCTGGTGAACATCACCGTGGTCATTTCGATGATCATCACGATGGCCATTTCGAAGGCCACCATGGTGGTCATTTTGAAGGACATCACGACGGCCGTTTCGAAGATCATCATGATGGCCATTTTGAAGGACACCACGACGGCCATCCAGAAGAGTATTACGGTGGCCATCCAGAGGAACATTATGGTAAACCGGATTATGAATCCAACGACAACTCATACGGGCCAGGCTATGGTCCATCGGGTGAGCTCCCATGGTGGATTAAGAAATGTTTGGCAGCCGGTTTCGACCACGGCTATTGCTCGTCTCCAGACAAGGAATTTATTTTGAAGTGTGCCAAGAAGGATCACAGTTTGGCCAAATGCTACGAATTATGGCACAAGAAGACCGAGAAGAAGTACGAAGATGCTGATGAAGATGATGACGACGACAACGAAGGAGAGAAGAGCTCAAACGAATACTACCGCCTTTACCGTCGCTCTGACGAAAGCGAAATGAAGCAGCCAATGACTCACTCTGAAGCCGAAGAGGAGGTCCGTGAACTTCAGCGCGAATTCGCAGAAACCAATCTAGATTTTGCCGAACGTACCGGTGCTATCGCTCCCGAGAATGCGGCGTTTGAGCGTATTCAACGAGTACAGCTTATGGATGTGGCTCCCGAAGATGCTGTAGCAGACGATAACATTGAGATGGATGCTGAAGAGGATGCAGAAGTATCTACAGAGGCTCTTGTTGATCCTGAGGCCGATGAGGACGAAGCAGATATGGATGAAGTCGCCGTTGTTGCCGGAGCCGAGAACGAAGACGCAGATGATGTACAAACAACCGTGCCAGTACCAATGACCGAAAGCAAAGATCATGTTGCTATGCCCCACCGCAAAATCCGCACACGTCGCCAAGTCATGCACAAAGCTCATCAGCACCACCACCACGTCAAGAAGGCCGACAGTCCCGACCAAACCATTATGAATGAGCTCCCATCAAGCCGCTTCACCGAGTCCGAAAGCTTCACCGATTCTACCGATTCTTCGAGTGCCAGTGAGGACTAAAAGCAGTCATTATCTTCATTCAAATTATAAAATTATAAGATGGCAATTGTTTTTTTGAATCAATAACTTTATTATTTAACATATTCACTACTATACTAAAAATATGTTCTATGATAATAAGTGTTTTTGAGGGTCGAATGGCTTTTATTACATTAGTTTAGCCCTTTTAATATACTCGCTATTTATTGGCAGCATGTTCTATAATAATGAGTAGTTTAGTGTCAATTGTC
>JAHLTZ010000066.1:0-65378 GCA_025786725.1 Syncephalis fuscata | reverse complement strand
TACGCTCCTGAAGAACATCAGCCAAGACGTGACCAGCTTTACGTGCTCGATCAACGGCCATGCCCCAAGGATTGTCAATTAGCTTGCCTGCTTTTACAAGTGCCATCGGCCAAGCTAAAGGTGCCATGACAGCGGCCAGCAGTGTATGTTTTAACACTTGACCAGCGGCAAAAGTAGCTGCTTCGGTAGCTAAAACTCGCGGAATGCCTTGCCTAGTTCTTGCAGCACCTCAGTATCATAGGCCAAAGCATAGACATCACGATCCGACAAATGAGCAGCACAAGGCGCTCTCCAAGGCGTTGCAGCATCCGTATTTGCCTTTAAGTAACCCGGCACGACAATAGTGGCGTGCAACGACGGAATAAGCGGTAATTCTACGTCGACTAGTGGTATAAAAGCAAATTCTTTTAATCCGCCTGTACGTCTTGCCGTTTTGTAGCCCGCTAAACCTCCACCAGCAACGCCAAACAGCGATGTAACTACCATAATGCCGCCTGCCGTGGCAATAACATTGGCTCCAACAATACCCAATGCGCCCATACCAACTGCAAGCATTGGAGCAGCCAATCCGCCAGTAAGGCCAAGTGCAGCCGCACCAATAACTACCGAAGTGCCTGTGGCTGTCCATCGCAATAATCTGCTTTGTTTATTACGATTTTTAACCGCTTTTTTTAGCGATAGTGCCATTGCTGCAACTTTAGACCGACTAGTATCATTTTCGTTGTCGCTTTCATCGCTATAAGATCCATTTGCCTCTGCTTCAATCATTTCTCTAGAAAAATAAAGTTGCTGGGCAATCCAGCGTTCTAGCTGACACATACGCTCGAGAGATAGACCAATTTGATCGGCCAAATAGTACAAGACAGCTCTAGAACGTGCGTCGTACTCACCAGGTTCTAATGCACCCTTCTGGCTTTTTGATTTTAGCTTGCTTTTATCAGTTGTTTCGGCCTCCTTTACAGCTTCGGAGAGTATACCAATATACAATAGTATCAATTCTAGCATTACTTTTTCACGATGCGTCATACTATCCGGTGCTATTTTGGCAATATTTGCTTGTGCCAAAGTCGATGTTATTTCTTCGACCTCTAATTCAATTGTTTTATTTTTGACTTCCGCGGTATCCTCAACCACTACAGCCATTTTATCATCTGTCTTTGGCACGGCATCGAATATACGACGTACCATTTCGCCAATATCTTCATCGCTTAAATCATCTCGTTCCATGTTGGCAATAGCTATTTTTACTGCATTTACATATTATTAAACATCCAATAGACACATTATTTAATTACCTGCCGGATCACAAACTCCCAAATGCTGGAACAGCGTCTCCATAAATTGTTTCTCCCAGTTGGATATATTACATTCTAAT
This sequence comes from Syncephalis fuscata, assembly GCA_025786725.1. Taxonomy (NCBI): domain Eukaryota; kingdom Fungi; phylum Zoopagomycota; class Zoopagomycetes; order Zoopagales; family Piptocephalidaceae; genus Syncephalis; species Syncephalis fuscata. The sequence continues at coordinate 64,003 of JAHLTZ010000066.1, read as the reverse complement.
TTTGTTTCCGTCACAAATAGGCATAGTCGCGCTAGCAGCATTCGTTTTGTATCGGGCAGCTTTGGTATTGCGGCTTCTGGAAACAACAATGCCATATCTTTTTTATCGGGTTGTGCATTATCGCTCTCTGTCATTTTGGTCATTTTGAATTGAAAAATAAAAAAGTGTAAGTATCCGTTTTTGTAATGCCCAGAAATGACGATATGCTAAATAAAGAAATTCTTAAAAATCTCAAGTTTTGTAGTACAAGCAGCTCTTAGTGACAGGCCTTATCTTTACATACGAGGAGTTATTTATTTTGAGCCCCTTGTTTTTGAAAATAAAAAATATGCAAACAATTTGTATCAGTTGCATATGAAATGAATGTCTGCTATTATGTTTTATATAAAAATGTAGCTTAGAATAGATGTGTTTATAAGTATTTATTTAATATTCAATAAACAATGTTTTTTATAACTGAATCTAACGTTTAACAACTTAATTGTCAAGTATAGTATTATATTTTATGATAATGACATTTCTTTATTATTTGTTATCTAATCTTCTTATTTTACTGATAACATTGTTATATAAATATACTTGATTTTATGCAACAGATTTCTATTGTTTCTTTTATTTTGTCACTTGAACAATTCCCTCATCTGTACTTCAATTTGTTCATGGCCTTTTTATGTACAATGCCATTCAATTGATGACTTGTATATATCATATTGTATATATCATCTCATTTATTAATTAAATAAAAATACCCATTTTTTTGTAAGCATTAAACAATTTATTAATAATTAGTGTAATTTGGGGGTCAAATAATTACATTTAATAACATTCATACATTTAAATTAAACTTTTTTTTAGCGAACATGAAACTAGGAGTAATTCACATTAGGGTCCAAAATACTCATTATTATAGATTTATGATCTAATACGCATATGCTCAGTATAAATATATACTCTATTCACATATATCATTCCCATTCTATTTCACATTAATATATATCATTTTATACTCATTTGTCCTTTCTCTACCCAAAACTGTTTTTATTTTATTCTAGCTTTATTACTAATAAATTTCAACTAATTCCACTCACGGATCATGCATATATACTCAATAATGGTAACATAGCTAATCGTCATTTAATATTGCATGTTTATTATACTCCATATCATTTTATTATCTAGTGTATACGCACTAGCTAGTACAGTTGTCCTTTTGGTTCTAGCACTATTATTAATAAATCTCGACTCATTCATCTCATTCATTTAGCAAACTATATGTAATTGAGACCTATAACAATAAAATGTACCTGATATATCATATAATGGTATATAGTAGTATAAAATAGAATGGGAATAATATAGGTAAATAGGGGATATATGTGTACTGGATATATGCATATTGGATAATGAATCTATGATGATGAGTATTTGATGATTGATGTCACTCACCACCCATCATCATGTTCAATAGATTGGATGTTATTAAATATTAGTCATTTGACCACCAAAAAAGCAATGTGTGGTGATGTGACGATTAAATAAAACTCACCACTTGTCCCCATGTTCAATAGAGTGAATGTGCAGTGCAATTGCGCGAATGTTATTAAATTTAGTCATTTGACACCGAATCGCATTAAATAATTAATAAAAAACAATTTATTTAATGCACAAAACTAAGTACATGTTTAAAAATCATCGTCTAGTATTGACGTTAGTTATTGTAATGTATTATCAGCGTGTACCTACCAAGTCTGTTGCGCTTGCTTTCTTCAGCTTCATTCTCTGAAGCATGAGAAAGCTGGCGCTTCTCGACCTTGAAAGAAGAAAAAGGTTCAACCAAATTTGCTGCTTCTTGTACATTCTGTACCAGCTCTTCCGCTTCTTCTTCCTCTTCCGCTTCTTCATTTTGATCATCTTCTTGTTGAACTAGCTCTTCTTCTGTGCCAGTTGCTTGTTTTTGGGCCACTTCTGGCTCTTCCTTGTCCGTGTCTTGGATTGGTTGAGCGCTGTCCTTTAGCTTGGTCAGTTCAGTTTGCTCGGTTTCTTCGTCTTCTTCCAGGTCCTTGAGTTCTTCCAATAGCTGAGGGTCGCGATACCGCTCAACCAGCGTTTTGAATGGCTCGCTAAGCCATGAATTCTTTAGCGCCATTCCAGCCGTGTATCTGGCCGATGGGCTTGAATTCAACAAAGCAGCTATAAATCCTATAGCTGTAATTGTATTAATAAATTGTATAAATTTAAACCATATTACTTACCTTGATCTGTAACAGTCTTCCATACTTTGCCTCTGAACTGAGGCTCATCATTTATCATCTTGCGTACAAGAAAGTGAATATCCGTAAATCCCTCAAACGGATGCTTTTCTATTACACACTTTAAAACAGACATAATAATCTAGTCTGTTAAAACTTACTTGAAAATAAAGAATATATTGTTACGCCCAGACTCCATGCATCAACCTCTTTGCCATATCCATCAACAGCATGGTCAGAGACATCAAATGTGTTAGCCGACTTAGATTTCGCAGCTGCTTGTTCGATAATAGCACGCCCTCCCTTGCTTCCCAAAAAGACCTCAGGCGCCATAAAAATTGGCGTACCACGGTAATCGTCTGCAAGTGCGTTGGCATCTTCCAGCTGGCACGCCAGCCCAAAGTCGGAATACATCACATGCGGGTACTTGTGATGTCCGCGCAAAAGGATGTTTTTGGGCTACAGCAACATTAGTTGATTATATTGCATTACCAATTGTTACTTACTTTAATGTCTAATGTTTGATGGTGAAATCACATACAATTACCAAATGTTGCTAATAAATAACCATTACACTTACCTCGATGAATAATGTTATTTTTATGCAGGTACTAATTGGTCTGTGTTAGTATAATATCAACTGGTATAATTATTACTCACCTTCAATCCACGCATTAGTTGGTGCACAATATACTGTGCTGCAGGCTCTGGCAGGGGGTGGTGCAGCTTTAGATAGTTTTTTAAATCACCACCCTCTGCCATCTCGAGCACAACGTAGTTGAACTTTGCTGTAGCCATAAAATCCAACATTTTAACCATAAACGGATTATCGAGCTCGTGAAGTATCTGAATTTCAGATACGAATGTTATAACAGCTAAATCTGCCTCCTCTTGAGTTTTTTCCAGTCCATTGCTGGACTTTTTTATGGCGACGCGTTCGCCTGTGGCATTAATCTCTGCTACATATACTTTGCCAAAGGTTCCACTAGTAAATATTAATAGTTAATATATTGCAATAATAAATTATTGCTACACTCACGACCCAAGTATGGCCTTGCTGATGGTATATTTTTTTCCAACAGCCTATACGTTATTGTGTTAAATTATTTTAATATCATATGTTAATTAAACCTACCATTTTATAATCTGGGCTGTTGTCGGGTACAATGTGGTCTGTGAGTTCCAGATTATACACGCGAAAGGTTACTAATAATTGATTATTAATTATAATAATTATAACTATTTCATAACCTACTTTCACAGCCAGGAATACTGATAAAACCGCCATTCAAAAAAATGATTTTGTTGGTTTTTTCCACCAATTTACCATTGACTGTACAGCATGTTAACGCATAACTAAGTGATATTTTTATAATTACCAGTTAATGCAACGCCGCTAATGTTCTAAATAAAATTTAGTTATAAATGGAAATAAAAATAATATACTTACTTGGAACATAATCAAGTTCCCTTCCTATATCAACCCGTAATAGTTAGTACAAGTTATTAAACGTTGATATGGCAATTACCATAAATATACGGAACCATTGTTCAGGTACCTCTGCCCCCGGAATAACATAATCACTATATTAATAAAGTCATCGTTACATAGTTGTTAGTAAAAGTCATTTTACCCCAAATAGTAGTTAATTCAATACTTACCACTCGACGCCACTTCCAAAGATAAAAGTTTGCCCAACTTTTATCAATATCTCTATAATATTGATCAGCCAATTACATCACGGTTATTTATAAACTTTTACTTACCTGTGCGTTCCAAGTCGAACACTTCTATCCATCCAGCTACATCACGCATCTCAGCATGAGGCAGGCTGTCCCATAGCATGGGCGTCTTTTTGAGGAAGCAGGTGTTTATACTGTCGTCATCAGATGGTTTAAGTGGTGCATTGGCTGCAGTAGAAGCAGTAGATATAGTAGAGGCAGGAGGGACGGGGAGGCGGATGGGCCAGCAACTGATGTATTAACAGCATCTGGTACGTGGCTAGAATGTGATAGCGACTTAAGCGGAGTGTCGTTAGATGCCAACGACGCGGCATGATAAGATGGCTCAGCATTGCCACATGAGGTGGAGTTGTTTGAAGACGACATGTTTACAATAAACTTGGCAAGCAAAGTACGTGTTCCGACAAAAATAAAGCTCAAATAAAGATAGATAACAAAGGTGGCAGCGCGTCACTTTTATTTAGCTAGCTATATGCCAGCACCGGCATGCAAGGTGGCAGCTGAACCAATGACGCACGAACAACGTCGATAATGGAACATTGATTCAAAGTGCACAAAATACCAATTGCAGTCATGATTATGCGACATTCTGCAGCGAATAGTCTATTTTAAATTTGCTAGTACAGTGTTTTAAATACATTAACTGTGCAATGCTTATTACAACAGTCGATGTTGATTTAAACCAACCAGTTTGTTATACATACATAACAATATTCATTTCCAATAAGCATTTCATATCATGTAAATTAATGAGCCTATTTATTACTAATGTGTAATATTGATGCATACTCAAACAATACAATCAAATGCAATATGAATGAAAAATAGAATATTTATTAATATACAGCTACTCTAATTATGCTGATCAAGTATAGGCTATAAGAATTGAATGTATTATTTTATTGCACTCTTGTAATAGGCGGCAGCAATTTGACAATAATATACAACACCGAGCCACTCTGGTAATTAAATAATAAGTAAATGTGGTATATTAAATAAAAATAGTAACGGCTTGAATGACTAAAAATCCAAACGACGGCACTCCATAAAGCTGGCATTTGCTACTTGGACGATCCTCTTGTACGGCACCAGGTGTCCTTGAAACTATGTGCAGTTGTATCCATGATCTTAATCTAATAATTTCCCGTTAATATTATAATTAATAATTATAAATTGCTATGTACCTGTCGTATAATTACAACATATGTATATTAAGTTAATGTTCTAAATTATATAATCTAAATGGTTATCTTATAATCTAATATTTATAATTGTTAAAAGCCCCGATGCAGCATGTAACAAACGACAGTATGGAAGCATTCAGCCCAGCACAAAGCAATTACTCCACATATTTGAGATACACCTTCAACGACGTAGTGCCCCATTACGTCAATTGTATAATAAAAGATGCCACGTAAATATATGAAGCTCCCACTTTGCCGTCATCGCTACATTACCGCTTTACAACAGTGTTATATTAATGCACTTAACCATACATGCACACATAATACCGTAAATAAAGCAGTGTACAATATGTAGCAATCGTTAAAATAGCGCAAAGAGTTGTTTCGTATTGCACTGAATTTCCAGATGATGCTCGAATGCAATAAAAACAGCCGGCACACTGAATTCACAATGTGACTCAAATGCAGATACAAAACAATCGTTGCACTATATAGAACATCTAAGCTGCGCTCCACCCATCCTGTTTGCAGACAGTGTGATATTATGCTATAATACCACACAATCGCATAGCTGCAACTATTACGTAGCCCACGCCAATTTTTGTATGGATAGGTCCATAGTTGAGCTGAAGAAGCTATCTTGATAGTGCCAATAATATTATGATATTGGCAACATGTAAGAGATAATCCTTCAAAGCAACCCATACGCAAGCTGCAAGCTAGCAGTGAACTGCCAACAAACAGTATGCTACACACTACATCGGGGCAAGTGCCTTCATCGTCCATATTCTGTGACATAGCAACAATGGCTGTATATCCATTATACTAGTCCCACACACCAGTGCACCACTAAAATAACACCGTAAAAGTAGCGGCCAACTACACCATTCAAGCGACCCTCCACTTGGCAGGACTTCTCACTGAGTCCTATTTAGACCACCACAGCACCCACTGCTAAACAGTTGCACTATTGCAGCAGCTAGTTTAGTGGTGTTATACCAACTGAATAGCCCTTTGAATATTTGTACTGGGCACTACTATTACAACAGTTGCTTTAGTGGCGTCCGTCAACAAGTGTGCCGTCCTTCTGTCACAGCTTGTAACAAATGAGCAGACAAACAAGCATTGCACAACACAACACAGTGTAATATCGATAGCTTTAAAGTGCGTATCTAGTACACAACTCGTCCAGCTAGCCTAATAATAATATGTGTATTCGTGTGTGCCACAAGCAGACGTTTTAGCGTGCACTACAGCATAGCTCGCTGCAATTGTAAGTTGCAAAAGCAATTCACGTATTCTTGTAGCAAAAATACATAGTGGTAGTAGTGGAATAGGAGAAGAGTGGTGAAGAAAGTGGGCAGCATAGGCGACATTCGTGTTAAGCAGTTGGTGAAACTGAGATTGCATAGTCTATATATAGCGACCAATAACAGCATGTGTAGCTACAGCAATGGATTCAGATAGTGGTATATTGCTATGTTAATATCTGCAATTACTTTATTGCTTTGTATGTTACGAGTGGTGTGCATTTAAATAGATTAAGTTATGATAGAAATACCATGAGAATAAAATGGATAATTGTGTTATAGTGCGCATAGTGTAATGAGTGGAATGAACAAACTATATTGCCGCGTATAAACAATAAAACGTGTCTGGCATGTTATAGAATGATATATATTAGAATAATATACAATAATAATAACAAAAACAAATAGAGGATATATGCATACTGGATAATAATCTATGATGATGAGTATTTGATGATGATGTCACTCACCGCCCATCATCATGTTCAATAAGTTGGATGTCATTAAATACTAGTCATTTTAACCATAAACTATAATAAATGGCTAATAAATTAAATTAAATTGTATAATAATGCAGTTTATTTAACTCAATTAACAAGTATCAAAATAAAAAATGAAATGGAATATAGCATGTATATATTAGTGCAACAACACTAGTACAATCAAATAGAACAATTAATTAAATAATTATTGCTATTATTGCTAAAGAATGTAAGTTGTATTAAGATGTTTAAAATAACAGTTACTGATACAATTAGTCAATACATTACCTGATCTTTCAAATATACTGGATTCATTTTTATTACAAAAGCTTTTAAATATTAAGCTAATTACAATTACTGTGAAGATTAAATATTATTTAATTAGAAATAAAAAAGAAGAAGTGAAGCGAATGCCTTGTACACAAAGGAAGCGAGAGTAAGCATGCGCATACAATTGCGCCAAAGACAGTTATTACACGTATAGCCAATATAACCAGTAATCATTGGTTACTAGCTAATTAATTAATTGATTAGTTATAGATTCTTAGGGAGAAAGTGGTACTGGTTCATTATCTTGAGTATAATCACTGAAGTCAGTAAATTGACTTTCTGGCCTTTCTTGTAAAGAACGCAAGTGTGCTGGTGCACTAAATGTACCACCACCACCCGTCATGGCATGATGAAGTGATGCCTGTTCTTGTTGTTGATAATAATGGTGTTGTTGGGCTTCACCATTTCCTTCAGCTTCATAGCCGCTTACTTGGATAGTTGGATGATAAACATTATCAGTACTGGTTGATGGCGATACATAATGATTTGTTTCTTGAATTGTTGAATGTTGTGTGTAGGTTCATTAACCGGGTGAATATTATCTAATATAACAACATGTATATATGTTAGTAAACAAGCTGTATACATATTCAGTTACTTACCATCTAATGGTCGTTCCAATTGAACTAACTCAGGTGCTACACTCTGATAAATAAGACTATTTCTCTTTGACCGGCCATTTGAAGCAGATCGCTCCTCAAGTACAGCCAAATGATTACCAGAATTGACAGGTAATGAACTGCTTATACTTGTACTTGCACCATGCGATCCGGGTATTTCCATTGGAATATCCATAGATCGTGGTGTTGTTGGTGTACGTGGTGATGACGCAGCATTGCCAATATGATTCTGTCGTTCAGTATTGATTTTTACACTGGGCGGTATTACTCGGTGTTTAGTTGCTTCAACTCGTTCACCTAGTAGTTCCTCGCCCTCTGCCACCATACGTGGTTTGGCCACACCATCCGTGTCAATAAAGAAGATGTAGTCAAACTGGGCCATAAATAGTGCAAATACACCAGCAGGAATATTAAGTGTAGGTGAAAACACAATACCAACATTACGGATAGTCATTTTGTTAACATCGCTTTTACGAACAATTCGTATTAAATGAGCAATTAATGTACGTAATAGTGTGTAATTTGCCACGGGTAACTGTGATACAAGTTTACCCAATTCATTGACTCGAATACGGCGATCATCGTTATCTAATGGTATTGTAATGTTATTTTACGTTAATTAATTAGTAATTATGAATTATTAAACAGTTATATAACTATTCGTACTTACCAAGTACTTTAAGGAATTGCGAATGAAGTTCACGTGTAAGCACATTGATGGGCAATTCTCGTAGATACATTTTAAGTACACCGGCCACGGCATGGACATCGTAATATTCACCAGATGCCACAAGATTATAATCATTATAGGTGTCGTACTTCTCTCGTAGCTGCCGTACTACTGCCGTACTGCCTGATAACCGATAAATACCTTCTTCATGCTCCGCTATAAAAACATAATAAATATAAAAACATATGTATATTATCATTTATATTTACCTTGTTTTGCTTCAAGATACTCAATGGTACGATAAACAACTGCTGGACATCAAATCCTTCCTTGACCCGTGATATTTCAATGGCCCGTTCTAATGGCACACCAAATACCGGCTGATTTGTAACACGTCGTCCAGGTTCTAGTATAGAGCAATAATAAAGATGAGCGTCATTAAATAATAGACGTGTAGTTATTAGTTCAACTTACCACCACCTGTAAACATACGACCCCAAAAGCCTTTCTTTTTCTGTTGTGAAACAGGTGCCGCATCCTTTTTACCACTGCTGCTTTGTGTAATGTCGATACTTGAGAAGATGAAGAATAAAAGTTAGAACGTTCATTTTGTGGTGGTGGTGGCGCTGTTGTTGGCTTAGCTGCATCGTGTGCTGCTGGTGGCAATTCTCGACGATCTGCTTCTCTTCCCAAAGACATGGCAGATCTATGACTAATAGGTGCATTGCTATGATGTTGCTGAATATCTCTATCAGGTACCACTGTGCTATGATGAACAGGCGATGATCTACCAATATTAGGTTGATGTGCCATGGCTGTATCAACTGCACTATGAGGTACTGGTGTGGGCGCTGATGTTACATTTTTATGATTAAGATCAACTGAATGATTGTTATACAAATCAGTGTTATCATTTTCATTTGCTGCTACATTGCTTAATGGACTGCGTCGTTCAACTTTCTCTTCAACAACCGGCAATTGATGAGATGACTTTGATTCTGCAAAAGCTGCAGTATCTGATATACTAGAGGAGCACTATGGGATATACTGCCTGTACGTTGATTGCTGCAATTGGAAGTGTCTGATTTACTCATTTTACGTAATTTACCACGACTAGTGGGTACTTGTATATCTTCAGCACCAGTAGAACCTGAACCAAGTGAGTCAATCGATTCAGCCTGAGCATGCTGTGATTGGTTGTTGTTGTTGTCCAGTATAACGTGATAGACAGTAGACCCATGAATCACGTTCTTCGTCACTCTCTGCACAGAATACATGTCGTGTTACATTACTATTCTTTCTTGCCTCAATAATCATAAATGCATGACGGTAAGCCTTTTCATCATGATCACGTTGACGTGGCTGTTGACGCATTACTTGACAGTGACGTAATGGAATGGTACCAAGTCGTTGACCTTCGCGCTATAATATGTATATATGTGTGTATATATATTGTGCTATTAGATAATGCTAACAACTTGTCTATTTAAATAACTTACACTTTCATAATATTCAAGAACTGGACTGCGTAGCATAAAGTATCGCTTCTTCCACCCACCAAAGTTTTTGCCTCTTTTGGTCAAATATCCTTCTTTATACCCTTCCGGCTAATAAATAACAGTTAATTATATATATTACTATTAATAAGCAACATTTATACTTACAGTAATTCCTTTGTCTGGATATTTAACATTTGTTGATAAGAAGGAGCATAATGCATCTACAGTTGGTGGATTAGTAGCAATAGCAGCTTGTAAATATATTTCAAGTGCCGCCTAATTTAAATAAATCCATTAATTGATAAATAAATATTATATTGTTATAATATTAAATTACCTTGCGTTGATCAACCTTCTGTGGTGCATGTCCAGTAAATAAACTTTTTTCAGGTAATTTACCAATAGCATTAAGTATTTTACGTGGTTGTTTATGTTTCAACTAATACACAAATATTAATATAATATAATATAATATAATATAATAGTAACTTACTGAAGCATCTAATTTAACAAAATGAACATATTCCTTTTCTACTCGCCATAGTTCATGGCTTCATTGGTATTGCTTGCATCCATACGTACAACAGCAAGTACAAATGTTGATACTTCACGGCCTTTATCATTAAGTGAAAATCCAGAGGCCACAACAAATGCACCAATGCCTTTAATATCCGCAAGTGGCTCAATTGGTTGATGTAATACTGGTCCACGCGGTGTCATATTGCCCGTATTTGTTGCAGTGTTACTTGTGCCTGAGAATGAGATGCTTTTGCTAGGCCAGGACTTAATGGTTCACGCGCTATTGTGGACAATACAGCTGATCGACCAGGTGACTCATTTAATGGTAGACTGGATACGCTTTCGGAACGGGTATTTTCCACGTTGTGTTCACCATCATGTGGCTCAAATCCATCGCTATCAAAGCCTTCATCACCATCACCGTCTTCAACATCTAAACTATCAATAGTATGACTTGTAGTAAATACGAGTCACGCTCCTCCGATCCTTGACCAGCTAGACTAATAGGGACTGGTAATCAATGTCATCGTGCCATGAATGAATAGACGATGCATCGACTCCAATGCTGCTGTATCAATGCTGCCACTTCTGCCATTTTGATCACGATGTTTTTGAACACTTTCTTGTAGCTGTTCGGTTATACTATCAATTTGGTGAAGGATGCCGGTGGCATATCGGCTCGACTAAGGCGGAAACTACCAACATTTCGCATTCTACGTGCTGCAACCGAGTCTACATGCTGTGTATCAGTTATTGATCGATTCTCATCTTCATAATGGCCAGTATTATTATTATTATTGTATTCTTCTTCGTTTTCATGTTTGCCATGTTCACCATTATCGTTATTATCCGTAGTTGTTACTGTATTAACTAACGTAGACGATGTTGATTCTGTGATAAATGCCGATGTAGATGATATAGGTGCCGTTAAATCATTCTTTATCATTGGATTACCGATTGATGACAATACACCTGGTGGCGGTAATGGAACACGAGGTTGATTTTCAGGCTTAAAGAATGTGGACTTGACGGTGGTTGCACCATAACACTCATACGATTAATTTCACTTTCTTGATTAAGTGAATTCAATGGCTCTTTTTCTTTACTTTCATTATTGCTAAACGGCCATGTTGATCCCATGGCTGTTGTTGTTCATTTGCTGGTGGTGGCGGTGTCTCTTTTGTTGGACTAAATGACATGTATTCTACTTCATTCTGTAAATGCATTACTGTCGTGGATATTGTAGACTGGCCATGCATTGTAGCTGATGCCATTGTGTGCGTTGCTGTATTCCCGCTAGTGTTGGCGTACCTATAGTTGGTGAATATGGCGTTGACCGTGGCTGATTAAATGCTCCTTCTGATGACATACTCGATACAGGGCCGTTAGCACGATTTAACGAGCCGTTTCGTTCAAATGATGCCTGTCTTTGTGGCGTGGAATGGCCACTTGTGTGGGGAGAAGTACCACGGCTACGTGGCAATTGTTCAAGTGAACGTTGGCGTACAGCGGATGGTGATATAGGACTATTACTTGAAAAATGCTGCTGTTGAAGACGTGGTGACTGACCGCGAGGTGAAGGTATTGACTGGGCAGGTCGGCCTTGTGAACGAACCGTTTCCAACGATCCATGGTGGCGCAAAATTCTATCTACGCCCTGAGTAGCCATACTATCCAATGCACGTGGTGATGATCGTGCAGAAGGTGAAATAGGACTACGTGTATTACCAGATGCTCGAGATAAAATAGTCCTATCGTGCGGATCAGGTGAAGCTTTAAAAGGCGACGATGGCACATCCCCTTGTGTTGTTGCTTGTGTCGGTACTGCAACACGCAGTGCTTGTTTACGCACACTATCAATATCCTTTGATGTACGCGGAGTAGCTGGCGTAACAGTCGGATGTGGTGGTGTGGTGACAGGGACCGAGTTTAGCATAAGTGGAGAGGGTGATGCGACCGCGGCCGGCGCAGTTCAGAATCGTCCATCTCGTGTATGGTGCCATCTCTTGATAGAACAGCCATGCCACGACTGATAGCACTTACAGTGTCAAGTGAGCCTGAACGCCGTCGTACTAAGTTCTGTTTACTTGCTACACTTGTATTAACAGCACTATCATTGCCAATTATATCAATTTGCTGTCCTTCAGTCAATTGTAAACTATTTAACGCCTCTTGAAGCTCGCCATTACGCAGCTGTAATTGTTGAATAATACTACGCTGTTTTTCAATAATCTTCCATAGCTGGTCATTTTGTTCGCGTAAAGCATCGCGTTCTGCTATTACCTGTTGCATTACAGATGCAGGCATTGACGATACACTGGGTTGTGATGAAATAACAGACTGACTATCAATTACATTGCTGGTATTGTTGGTGCCAGCTGTCAAGGCTGGTCGCGATTGTGACATGGAATATACTTGCAGCTATGTAGATAGGCTGTAGCATAAAATGATGGTAAATAGCAAGCAATACAATCTAGCACACTAATCGACAAGGCCCGTCGTTTGAAATTACAAGATTACTGTATAGCAGAATCTCTAACACCGTTCTGCCAAGAATGATGAGCACGTTCAGACTAATACAGCACAGTAGAACTCGTGGCAGTGCTGAAAATAAAAAGCCAGCCTAATAGCTAATGTAAGTACAAGATGTGGTTATTGTTTGTTTTTATATTAAAAACTTACACTTATTACCGAAAAGTTGGCGCGTTTACTTGGCAAGTAATTGACAAAGAAGATGCAAGTAAGTAGTGAATGACCAGTATGATGTATGCCGCATAGAACGATACACGTGCTTACACAAGCGCCACGCTACTGCTGGTTATTACTGGTATTGTCGTCGTCGTTGCTGCAGCTACTGCTACTGCTACTATTGCTAGTGATGAGGTGTGTTGTAGTTATTAGCTTGCAGAATTGCTATTACTTGTTGAAACACTCAGAGACAACTACAGAAAAGAAAGGAAATTATGCAGTGGTGATAGTAGCACAGTGGTAAAATTGTTAATAAAGTGAGCAAGAGTGAGAAGGGAATAGTCAGAAAGAGGAGAAAGGGAGAAATAGATCGATGGTGGTGGTGAGTGTGGTTTTAAGCATACATTCACACACTTATACACACACACACACACAAATTGAGAAAGAGAGTTAGTAGAGGAGATAGAAAGATAGACGATAACGGGCCCCAATATCGACTTGTAAATGAATGTGCAAACACAAATGGATTCGCAGTAAAGACTGTGAATCTACACTTAAAAGCACGAATAACCGTCGTAATGGAAAACGAGTGTAGTTGGTGCGTGTGTGTATATAGGTGTGCAGTGAATTGCCGCAAAAAGTTTAGAAAGAAGAAACTCTAAGCGTTCAAGGAAAAGGAAATCAATAATCGAATAAAGAGATAGAAAGGTGTTGCTGTTAGAGAACCATGCAGTGGCAATACTAAAGGCGATAGTGGATAATTGAGTTCAGGGACAGTATGCCAAGGTAGTAAAACGTTGTACTGGGTTTACTGTTAAAGGTTGATCCGAAAAGAAGCGTGTGGCAGTGACAAGGCAGAAAGTCATACCGCAATATTGTTAATTCAAGGATGTATTTATTTAGTAACAGGTGGTAACAACAAATGACTAAATTAAAATAGATATGCAAATGCCTGTAAAATTGCCAATTGATCAACGGGGAACAGCCAGATGTCCGAGGCGGAGTCAGTATAGATTGATATAACCATAGAGAGAGAGAAAGGAGTAATAATTGAAGCGGCGTTTTAATTAAATGTAAGGATCTTCAATTGAACGTGTGTACATAGAACAGATGTGCATATTGATAACAACAACAACAACAGTAACAATAACAACAATAACAACAGTCCATTAAAGTTAATAATAAATGTACACTTACCCACAAATGCAGATCTAGTAGTATACACTTACAGTAATAGTAATGGTAACAGTAATTATGAAAGTGTACAAATATTGAGATCATTTTAGTAAAATATTAATAAAAGTGGGTAAATGGGTAATACTTGGACTATTAATAATCAATTTTGATAGTTTTAAATAAACTGATAAACATCATTAATAAACAAATAATAATACACTGATCCTAATTATACTAATCCTAATCCTAATGGTGGTAATTGTTTGTTTGTTTGTTTAAAACGCGACGTGTACGCGTTGCCTTTTTTCTCTTTTAATTTTCTTTGTTGGCATTATTTATTTAACAAACACTACTGACTATTACTGTGTATCTACACTATTATAACGGAAACAAGTATGGCAGCCATGTCGGAGACAGCAACTATAAACATTCTTGTAAGTGTTGATTACGCAAAACAGATCATTTGTTTATAATGTTAACTTTGTTGTTATAGCAACTATTACGTCAGCGACGAGACAGCCGTAAAGCAGAATTGAACTGTAATGACCAAATAGCAGCGTCTGGTGTACTGCAAATTGAAGAGGAATCTAGCAATGGCAAAGGACCTGAGGATGAGAGTGCACAGCGTGTACGTGAAATGATGGAGGCTAGGTACATAAAGCGCTTAGAATGGAAAAATATACATTGTGTTAACTAGTTAATGTACATACAGTGAACGTATTGGCATTGTACGTAAAAGTAATATGTTTGCAGAGGAAATGACCGAAAATGAAATCGATATTATTCAACAACGAGTGGCACTGCAACAGAAACAAGTAAGTCGTAAACGATGAAGGTACACACATTAACACTATAATTGCTATTAGTTTGCCGAGTTTGAACGTCGTGAATTGCGTCGCAAAGTAGATAAAGTACGACAAACATTCGATTATATTACCAATGAAGAAGTGGCCTGTGCACTAAAGCAGTTGGATAACGATGAGGCAAGTTATATGCTAGTCATTAATAAGTAAAATTAAGCTAATGTAGGTGACATTGATAATAGGACGAGCTTATTCTTAATCTGTCACAGCCTATGTATTTGATTATGATACGTAAAGAATTGGCTGAAAAATATCCCAAGATTGACCAGATTAGTAAGTAGACGGCGTATTTATTTATTTATTTAGTAATGGATATTAATACTAAAATAATAACAGAATCAGAAGATGATATGACAAGCGAGGAACGTCAAAAGTATGAGCAGTTGTTGCGTAAACGTACAACAACTATGAAGAAGAATGTAACAGATGAGACACGCCGGTAATGAGGGCATACTATTGTATGACATTGTATGGCTAATCGTTAATAATAGGAAATATCAAAAAGTAGGCCGGCTTCGACTAGAAGATGCGCTTAAACAGATGCGCGAGAATCCAGATGCTGCAATGGAAGGATGGTCTGAGGCGCGTAAAAAGGCTTGGAAGGCGATTGATAAAAATCCCAATTCATACTATTATCGATTTAATGCTCCCAATGAGCCACAGAGAACAGGCCCATGGACACAGGTAGGAGGAGTGAGGACGATGGAAGGTTATAGTCTAAATTGTAGGCTATAGTACGAGCAAAAACTATTTCATCAGCGTCTTAAGGAAATGGGCGCTAATGGTCAATGGGGCGTGTTTTCCATCGCTATACCAGGCCGTGTTGGCTATCAAGTAGGTACACGTTGTTCGCTATTTACTATCGACTAATCATGTGTACTGTGTATAGTGTTCCAACTATTATCGTCAATTAGTGGAAACCAACAAGATTCAAGATCCTAACTATGTACTGGATGACAAGGGCAAGGCACACTATTTGTTTAGTACAAAGGATGGTCGTAAAACATTCCGTACCCATTGCAAACATCGACGAGATGGTTCAGGCTATGTGGAGCGCAAACCACGTGCTCGTCGGTCGGCAAATCAAGACGACTCGGACGAAGAGAACCGTGAGTTTATGCCGGAGAAATCGACAGAAACAGCAGTGCCGCAAGTGCCAGTTAAAGCTGCATCTACGGCTGCTGCACCCACTAAACGGCCTCGACGCCGACAGGTTACTAAACGGGACTCGGACGATGGCTACGGTTCAACCGATAACTCAGACAGCGATTGGGCTTATGGTCGTGAACGCGATGATGACTTTTCCGGTGATTATCGCAGCTTTTCATCGTCAAGCTATGGCACTACGAAACGAGCCCGTGCCATGGCTAGTCGACGTGCAGCGGGTAGTGCCGCAGTAACCATGGCCGCCCAGTCTACCGAGGTAAATACAGCGTCGCATGCAACAGGCCATTCGACGGAAATAGCCAGTGAAGCATCAACACCTTTGGACGATATATCCGTCTATTCCGAGGCCATGATCAGTGGTGGCGGTGGTGGCCGTGTAGCCAATTGTGCTATTAATCCACTACCTGGCTATATCGATCCAATTACCCTAGAAGAAGTTGTTAAACCGGCCATTTCTCCACACGGCCATGTTATGGGGTAAGTACTATCATTACTAATACTATTAAAATTATTGCTTACTATTTGCCAACTATACGGTTATGGACACGTAAAGCTACGATAACTGGGTACGCTGTCTAACTCGTTCTGAACCTCGCAATACCTGTCCTATTACAAAACAGCCACTATCAAAGCGAGATCTAGTTGTGCTTACTATGGATAACATCACGGAGTATCGGTAAGTTGTTACAACCACGTGTGCTGAGCCAATTAATAACCGTTCATTGATTCATTAATGATCTATTTAGTGATAAGATTGTTAGTATGTAATTGCGGCAATTTGTCGCAAATATATCTATTTCTATTAGATATAGATGCGATTATCGCCCCAATATCTACTGGATAACTACATTTAATTTGATTTGTTAAACGTTTTTGCTCGCAACTAGTAAATAGGCAGCACGCTAATTGTGCTAACACAATAATAAAACTTTCTTTGATTCTTTATAAGCGATGATATGCATTTTAATATAGTTATAATTTTATACATTTAGATTGAAGAGTTTATCTCAATATTTAGCATGTGTATTATTTAACCATGTTTAAAGATTAATGTAATATGGCTATAACGATTGCACAACTAGGTAATAGCCATAATAAGAATACCACATTGTTATAGACCTGGCTTAGTCTAGTATTTATTATAATCATGCTGGACAATAAAGCTATAGCAGTAATATAATGATGGAAATAATAAAAAATACCATGTTATCAAATTAGATATATTAAACATGCAAATAGCACCGATAATGCTGCAATTAAATAGTTAATTATAATAAACATTTGCAATTCACGCTGATAAATACGTGTATCTTTACAATAAAATAGATGGTTACTAGTAAAGCTTTAAAGCAAGCCATTTCTATGCACTCATTTATATTATGTATCTAACATACTGTTAATCACTGTTTTTGTAATCAATACGTGTTAGTTTTATACTAAAATGCTTATTATTTGATCAATAATGTTGTACATAATTTATAATAAGATGGTAACTCAGATGTAATGTATAACAAATAGCACCATTCTCTATTTAATGCAAAGTGGCAAAAGTCTACGGTGATAAACCAATAATAACAATCATTAAACACTTGTTTTTATAAGTAACAAAGCAAATATATTTAGTCAAAATTAATTATTAATACTGTCAAACAGTGAAATTAGTGCTATTTCATTCTGGACAATATTTGTACAATGACATACACATAATGACTAGTATTACAAGTAACAAGATGCATTGCTAATTTCTAAACTATTAATATGTATAATCATAGTATCAATAGATGTTTGTTAATATATACTATTCATTGCAGCAAACATTTAATATACTGCAGTACTATTTATATTATAATGTTAGTTGTGATATATCGTTAATGAATACAAATAAATATTGCTAAAATATAGCTGCTATAAATCAATATGAATGAGACAATGAAGGTAGTAGATATAAGATAAAGAAAATGTTGTGTTTAATGTGTATAGTATTTATAGTAGTAAATAAATGGAAGGTGCATATGTAGTTGGTGTAGTAAGTGCTCAATAGTTGCAATTGATTGTTGTACAATGCTATTGATGTCATAAATATGTATAATGTTGATGAACGTATATGACATGTGCTTTCATGTTAGACTTGGTAATTACGATTGTATAAGTGATTGGCATATGTAACCATAACATAAATGATAGCTGAAGCATAGCAAGTGATCGTGTAATTGTGTGCCGATTTGTACAAAATCAAAACATCAAATAGTCCAAATATAATGCTAAATATAAGCAATCTGGTATATGCTGATGGTCTAAACTCCCACCCATCAGTGCTGGCCTATACAGTCTCCAGCTATCGTAATCATGATGTGCCGTGGTTGCTGTTTTACCATTGCTTATGCTTTAAGCAATATCAGAAAAGCCATTCAGCCAGGCGACATGCATTGACTAGATAGCTGGAACGAACGCCAATAGCTGATCCCATACCCCGTCTAGGCATCCACATACAAGTAGATAATCCAAATGCAACAATGATGGTACAATAACACACTGTCACGACATTAGGTAGCCAACACAACTACATCATCATTATAGACAACTAAAGATAACAGCATCGAAGCTACATTAATATAGCACTATAAATCGATGTTGTGCATCATAGCACTTTAACTGTTAAAACAATGATGCTGCCATGATGGTACTTAATATTGCCCACAAGCAAGGAATGGTGCTTATTATACCGCTCACCCAAGCGTATATAGATAAACACACCATACAACAAACAGAATGGTCTACAGCTTTAATTAAATCCCAAAATAATATGCGCTGATTCTTCAATTATACTATCACGTCGAAGTCATTTTTAGTTATCTAATAAAGCCGAGCAGTTGCATATTGTATAGCTTCACAAGCAAGCAGTTACAGTGTGCTATATAAATATTTAAAGTGCTTCAAATTACAGTATAAAAAGTATAGAGCTATAGAATATGCCTAGTAGTTAGTTAGAAAGTAAATAAAAACAAAAACGCAATAAAATCATTAAATTTAATATAAAATCAATATATGTATGTTATTCAGTATTAGTAACTAATCAACACAATATACTATATTTACCTTTTATAGTTGCCATTATGTTGTATTATTCGTAAATCTAGATGGCCATTTAATATCATCGAATAGTCCAAATATAATGCTAAATATAACTATCTGGTGTATGTGATGGCCTAAACTCCCACCCATCAGTGCCGGCCTATACAGTTCCAGCTATCGTAATCATGATGTGCCGTGGTTGCTGTTTTACCATTGCTTATGCTTCAAGCAATATCAGAAAAGCTATTCAGCCAGGCGACATACATTGACTAGATAGCTGGAACGAACAGCCAATAGCACTGATCCCATACCCCGTCTAGGCCACCAACATACGAGTAGATAACTCAAATGCAACAATAATGGTACAATAGCACACTGTCACGACATTAGGTAGCCAACACAACTACATCATCATTCATAGACAACTAAAGATAACAGCATCGAAGCTACATTAATATAGCACTATAAATCGATGTTGTGCCATCATAGCACTTTAACTGTTAAAACAATGATGCTGCCATGATGGTACTTAATATTGCCCACAGGCAAGGAATGGTGCTTATTATACCGCTCACCCAAGCGTATATAGATAAACACCACCATACAACAAACAGAATGGTCTACAGCTTTAATTAAATCCCCAAAATAATATGAGCGTCGATCACATTCAATCCAACTGTACCGCCGTTCCATTCATTTTTAGTTTATCTAATAAAGCCGAGCAGTTGCATATTGTATAGCTTCACAAGCAAGCAGTTACAGTGTGCTATATAAATATTTAAAGGTGCTTCAAATTACAGTATAAAAAGTATAGAGCTATAGAATATGCCTAGTAGTTAGTTAGAAAGTAAATAAAAACAAAAACGCAATAAAAATCATTAAATTTAATATAAAATCAATATATGTATGTTATTCAGTATTAGTAACTAATCAACACAATATACTATATTTACCTTTTATAGTTGCCATTATGTTGTATTATTCGTAAATCTAGATGGCCATTTAATATCATCGAATAGTCCAAATATAATGCTAAATATAAACTATCTGGTGTATGTTGATGGCCTAAACTCCCACCCATCAGTGCCGGCCTATACAGTCTCCAGCTATCGTAATCATGATGTGTCGTGGTTGCTGTTTTACCATTGCTTATGCTTTAAGCAATATCAGAAAAGCTATTCAGCCAGGCGACATGCATTGACTAGATAGCTGGAATGAACGGCCAATAGCACTGATCCCATACCCCGTCTAGGCCATCCACATACAAGTAGATAATCCAAATGCAACAATGATGGTATAATAACACACTGTCACGACATTAGGTAGCCAACACAACTACATCATCATTCATAGACAACTAAAGATAACAGCATCGAAGCTACATTAATATAGCACTATAAATCGATGTTGTGCCATCATAGCACTTTAACTGTTAAAACAATGATGCTGCCATGATGGTACTTAATATTGCCCACAAGCAAGGAATGGTGCTTATTATACCGCTCACCCAAGCGTATATAGATAAACACCACCATACAACAAACAGAATGGTCTACAGCTTTAATTAAATCCCCAAAATAATATGAGCGTCGGTCACATTCAAACCAACTGTACTGCCGTTCCAGTCATTTTTAGCTTATCTAATAAAAGCCGAGCAGTTGCATATTGTATGGCTTCACAAGCAAACAGTTACAGTGTGCTATATAAAGCTATGAATTCCACTAAAAATTGTAGTTTACGAACATATAGAATAGTGGATTGCACCTGCTAATTAGTTAAAGAACAAATGTAAAATAAAAAGGCGTAGTTAAGATTACGTGTTTTAATGAGGGATATATTATGTAGGCACACGCGTGTGTTTAGTGCAAAGCGAGCACTCAGCATTATCCAATGAATTGAAGCCATTAGGCGGAGCGAAAAAAGAAACAGAATAGGCCAGCTCAAAGAGAGGCGTGCTATGCAGTGATGTGTAACATAAATGTATATTTCAGTAAGGGCGAATGTCATTGCAAGGCAAAGCGCTATCTGTTCAATTGAACAGTGCAATGACTCAGTAAAAATAAAATGGTTGAATACGGATTATTGCGTTACCAATATACCAATCTAATGTAAATGAACAAATAATGATGGGTTTGCTTATCTATCTTGGTAATACAATTACGAAACAGTTTGAACTTGTTTCATTGCTTTCTTCAATGGATATGTACGTCAGTGCTAGCAAAAATGCAAGCTAGTGAAAAGAATGGCGCAACACAAAGATAAGCATACTACCATCTCAAGATTGCTGTCTTGTTTAAATCATCATCAGCTGATGGAATATGTCTAAGCAAATTACAGTTAAATAAGATATGCATGCTATTAACCGATATTGAAATAACACTCAGTTGAAATAAAAGACTTTGCACTGAATTCTTAAATATCTTTGTTGAAAATAATTTGCAAGTGTGTACAGTAAGCTATACATTCGGGCCTTAGCTATGAAACAAACGTTTTTGTAAAGCCGATTTACTTGATATTCCCATGCATGTTACACAGTGTCATTAGCATCAATCATTAGCACTTGGCTACTTTGCTATACAACTTGCTATATTATAGTAACGACATACAGCTAACAAATATTATGTACTATTCAGATACGTAGTTATAATTTATTTATTTCAGTAGCATCCATATTGCCAGATATTTCTGCATAAACTTTATTAAAATATGCCCACTATTTGCGTATGAATGTCGGTCAAACTAACTCTCAAAATGCTTACTCTGTGCTACTGCGTGTGTGCACAGTGCGTTTCCCAATCGGTAACGGTGGTTTCAGCAACACACCTTTCAAACTTGACAATTAGTTGCACTTATTGGTTTGTTGTACAACTGCTAGCCAATTGGTCATGTACTGACATATGATTAATAAAAAGCCAAATGTTTAGAAACACATTCATAGCGCAATTAGCCATGTCGTAATGGTGCTGTTTCAAATGTACTATGACACATCGCCCATGTCTGCTAGCCTATTTATTAAATAAATGTATGAGTCGTTCAATATAGTATTCGCGTAGTTGACCTTTCCAAAGTTTTACATCATTATTTGATACGTGTATTTTGATTTATATTTCAGTTTTAAACAAACTCTACATTAAAACATAACTGCAATATGGACAGTCCAGGTAATCCATTTGCTTGTAGTTCTCTTGATGTATCTGTTGCAAATCCCACTCGCTTGCCATTCAATCCACCCGCACATTTGTCGCCATCGCCATCCCCATCATTAGCGCCTGCGGCTGAAGCTAATATAGTTTCCGCCGCTGAAGATGTTGTTGAAGAGCAGTGCGTGGTGGCTCAGCCATCAGATGCTCCTCGTTTACCTGCACTTGCTTCGTCATTCACAACACCAAACAATTCAGTGGGGGACATTTACGAAAGACTCCCTGCTGCTTGGGCGGCAATGAGTTTGGCGGAGCAAGCCAAGATTGTAGGCTGGGTTGAGGTGTCGGATGAAAACGACACAGGTAAGTAAATATACAGTTAATAGGCCATTTAACTAACCATTCATTCAAAGAACACCTCTTGATGCGAGGTGAAGAATACACTTTTGGGCAAGGCTCAGAAAGGTAAGCTATGCAGTGTTTAATACTGGTGTTTTATTAGTATAGTGCTGTGCCATAATTTGCTGTTATTTAGCAAATGTAAACACACTAAACTATTGCTGGTTTGATTGACACATTACACAATTTTATTAATATAATAATTTGCAATATTTAGTGCGAGCGAGGGAGAGGAAGAGGAAGAGGAAAAAGAACAAGACGATTATTTTAGCATATTCATGGTAAGCAGCACACAGCATTATGTTAAAATAACAATGCTAATCTTAATCCATATTTAGGAAAATGAAATAATGATGTGCAAAGTAAGTAGTTATCATACTAATTAATAATGGTGCTAAATGTGTAATTAGAATTTGATGTCCAGTTCTATTTTGGGTAAGTAGTATTTATTATAAATTACTAAACAATACTAATTATTTTATTTAGTGGATGGTGTCAGCATTAGGTCCGATGCTACATGTGTCATCAAAAATAATAGCAGCATCCAGCCATCTGGTTGCAATTGTAAGTTTTATTAGTCTATGGTAATTATGACTAATCAATGGCACTAGTTTTTTATGCTATATATTTGATTAAAAAGTTGACATTAAGAATCGAGGATCCAAGTCCCGATTTTGGCACAGTAAGTCAGGAATATTACAATTACAGCAGTTTATAGCCTCTAACACATTTCTAGACAATCAATAGCAAATATGCTGTAACAACACAACGGCTTGGTTCGTAAGTACTTATATCATTTAAATTAACATATTGATAACATAAAAATAGTGGTGCTTTTGGCAGCGTATTTTATGGAGAAATACGCAACAACAAAACACCTGTTGCCATCAAAATATCCGACAAAAAGTATATCAAGGGAGCAGCCAAAGAAGTTTGCATAAATAGCTTTGCTGATGAAAACACCATACTTGTTATGGCGCAAGGACATCAAGCCATTATTCAAGTAGTTGATGTGCATGAAACAGCAATGTACAGCTACTTGGTGCTTGAATATGTAGCTGGCGGAGATTTACACAGCTATTGTGCACAACATGGCCCTCTTCTTAAAGATGAGGCTAGGCACATTTTTAAACAGCTGCTGGAAGCAGTAAAGGTAAGTAACAACATAATACAATAATTTATTAATGACTTTTGAATAGTTTTTACACAGTAAGCATATTGTTCACTGTGGTAAGTTGAAATAATTGTTTATTATTGCTACTAACAAATATCATTGTTAATCGTATTGCTATCAAATAGATATAAAAGTAAGTACTTGAAATGTTAACAATGACTGAAATTAACCGTGTTTACATTAGCCAGCAAATATATTGCTGCGAAAGTGCATCAACAACCCAGCGATTGTCCTTACAGATTTTGGTGCTGCTTGGAAAATTGTTCCAGATTCACCGCCACCAAGAAAGAAGCGTGGAACACTAGGTTATATGGCACCAGAAATGGTTCTGAAATCAGCTTTTAAAGATCAAGCAATTGCAAAAGCTAAAGAAATTGATATTAATCTGCAAGCGGCCTCAAATACAATGGAACTGACAGCCAGCAATTACCACCAAGTTGATGTGTGGAGCCTTGGTGCTACATTACATTACATGCTATCAAGTAAGTGATTATAAAACTGTCATTTTTTACTAATGCCTTTATATTTAGATACATTACCATATGTAAAAAATAGTAATGAAGATGTTATCGTCGAGGATTATGCTCTAGATTTACTAAACAATCCTTTGGAATTCGATGATACTTGGGAAGCAGTATCAGAAGAAGGTAAATAAATCAAACAATAATTATATAGAACTAATATTTATTGCTTACTAGGACGCGAACTGGTGCGCAATCTTCTTGCTCTTAACAGCGATTCACGTATCACTATTGAGCAGGCATTGGCAAGTTCTTGGTTTAACAAGCCACAAGATACGGTTGCTGAAGCTGATGTGGCTCAAGAAGAACAAGAAGAACCGGCATTGAAGTCACCAGAAAAAGAGGCCGAGATAGAACCAAGTCAACAGCGAGAGAGTAATCAAACTGAAGACGACAAAGAAGCCGAAGAGACAACAGCTTGCCAAGAGGCTTCCACACCTCAGCGTGGTATTAAGCGGTCGCATTCAATGACTGCTGATACTCAGGAAAAACGAGTGAAAATCAGCAATGGATGTAAGTGTTTATTAAGTTGTTGCTATGTAAACTAACCAGCTAATTAGGCACCATCTTGTAAATATTTCATATTAGTGTATTTAGTTTATAAAGTACAAAAAACAATAAATATTATATTTTTACTATGATATGCTTCTATTCCATTACATTGCATACAATATAATTATTTAAATAATAAATTTAGTCATCTAAATGCAATTTATTACTCATTTATTGTACTTCGGTGGTTAAATAACTGCATTTAATAACATTCATACATTTAAATTAAACTTTCTTTCTATTGAACAGGAAACAAGAAGTAATTCACATCAGGGTCCAAAATACTCATCATTATAGATTCATTATTCAGTATACATACACTCTATTCATCTATATCATCCCATTCTATTCCATGCTATCATATATGCTTTCTTACCATACATTCATTATTTTATATATCATTCTATACCCTTCTAGTCCTCCTCTATCCAAAGCCGTATTTGTTTTTGTTCTAGCAGTATTATTAATAAATATCGACTATTTTACTTATTCACCCATATATATATGCATTGTAGCATTAAATTCATTATTCATATATTTTAGTATTTGCTCTATTAAATATGCTTTATTCATAACTGTTGTTTATTCGCAGTTAATTGTGTTTGTGGCAGCCTTTAAATTATTTCTATTCATTCTACTTATATATTTTATAAATACTACAACATAATACAAAATATAAATAAGCCAATAACAACATTGCCAGTATTTACAATATAGTAGTAATATATCACTATTATCCCATGACTGGCCTATTTAATAATCATAGTAATACTATTTATTTAATTAAATTCGATGATGCGTTAATATACGCGGCGGATAACAAACTGGACATGGCATCTTTGATTGAGCAGAAGGTAGTGATGAAGCAGAGAATAGTTGAACTTCTTCACCTTCATCACTTTGGTGCTCACTTATAGGATAGGAGTGTTGCGGCTGTTGTGGCTGCAATGACGAACTAGGCGATAGTGGTGGTGATAGTAGTCGATGTGTCGTAAGTATAGAAGTGGTTAGTGAATTTTGTCGAGAAATAGATGGTGGTGGGATGGATGTCGGTACATTTGCCGTTGTCGTTATAGGCGGGGTCGGTAATAAGCATGTTTGGTGAAAAGCGTGACCACATCGATACATCATTACCGCCCAATCCTTACTTGTGGTGGGCAGTGTCGATGTATTAGCTGGACTATAATGGGAATGCATACGGCTATCATAACTCATCGCTCTTTTTGCCTGTGCCCTTGCCGTCACCCCCGTAGATCTAGAAATTGTATTTGATAGTGACAATGACGATTGTTGCTGTTGCTGTTGTGGGCGATGTGGCCAACGTAAAGGTGAATCAAATACTTGCATTGCATTGATAGGGGCGCGTGCACATGGATTACGTGCATCTAACCAAAGACGACGTCCACATCGATCACAGTCACCGCCATTTATGGCCCGCCATCCATGACTACGGGTGTGCACTGCTAAACGCATTTCACTAAACACATCCGATTCGATAAGTCGATGGGCCACTCGACGTAATTGGGCCTCGAATTTATACAAATCAAGCATACCAAAAAAGACATCACGTAAATCGGCAAATAGTCTAGGTGTAGCCATGGCCGTTGTCGTTCCCGCCTCATTAGAATACATATCATCCTCTTCGTCCGCTATTTCTTCATTAGTATCTGCGTCCGATTTAACCAGACGTAATAGCAGTTTGGGCAGCGATACACCGGATGATGCGGTAGCTTGTAATAGTTCCGTTAAACTTTCGTATAAGCCACCGCGTATCATTTGGCCCGATGGATCAAGTGGCTCTTGCGTTGGTGGTATTAGCGATGTTGATCTAGATGATAAAGAGGGTGCAGGTGCATGTTCAGTGGCTGCAGCCATTAATGTACGATACGCATCTACAAATTGTACCAGTAGCATAAACCATAGATCTTCACTTTGGTGTTCAAGTTGTGCCCGTTCATTAGCTACGGCCGTTAATACACGTGTACTAACGCGCTCACACAACTCTACCGCCATTCTTAAATACAATACAATGGCATCTACAGCGCGATACACGTCCGTTGTAGTGCTAGCGGTTTGCATGGGTAGTCGTGGTGGCGGTGTATATCGACCAAGTAAGTCAATCGATCCATGATGGTGGTGCTGGTGTTGCCAATCACTAACGACTGAAGCAGCGGCATCTGTAAAATGATCAATGGCATCACGGGCCAATTGTTTTGTTACTTGAATAACACAGTCTTGTACTTTAATAAGAATAGCCTCTAAGGCTTGTACAAGATCACCACGTTGTTCAAGTATCCATACAATGGCATCGGTAACATCGTATTCACGACAGACGGTCAGGGCACTATTTAGCCAAATGCCATCTTCTTCATGATCAGCCAGGAATGTTCGAACCAATGAAGGATGTCGTTCACAAAGTAGTTCAATATACCGTTCAAGCATACGTGGTAATCCAGGGAAATCATCCAAAAGTACATGGCTGTTTTTTTGACCACTAATTAAAGTAGTAGCAGTAGTGGTGGTGGTGGAAGTAGTAACTGTCATGCCGGTGGGTGAACTACTGGCTAAGTCACTTGCTTGTCTAGCCTTTTTACGTAATAAAGATCGTTTTACCCGTTGACGTGCTTCGAATAGACCGTGCAAGTAGGCATATACAAGGAAACGGTCAGGCTCAAGTAGTTTTACCACTTCTTCATGTTGATCCTCGAATAAATCGGCTACTAATCGAGCACATTGGGCACCATCTACACTAACCAGTTGGGGCATTAGTCCCATAACCGATGTGCGTACATGGGCCCGTTTCTTTTGCAGTAATCGACTCTTCTCGACTGATCGACTTTTATCGCTTAATAATCGTCGAATACAGTCAAATACTTGACTGCGTCGTTCTGGATCACGTAAATACGTTTCAACTACTTTGCCGTAATTATGTTCGTTACGATAGACTGTTTCAAGTACTCTATAGAAACCGGCCCGATCGTATAACTCGGTCATTTGTTTCGTATGTGGTGATATGTAGACTTTAAGCAATTCTTGTACGGCTGCCTGTCGTGTATCACTCGTGGCACCGTATAATGCCGTTGTTGAATCGGTAGTTAATCGAATTAATACTGCCTCTAATGTATCCGGTGTCAATTGAATATGTCGGCTATGTTGATGTAATTGACGGGCCAAGAAGATACAAACAAAGGTGGCCGGCACGGTAGTAAAGTTATTACGCGCATACGGCGAAACACATTTAATAAGAGCATCCACAATTGTTTGTCTAGTATGTGCTGTACTTTTTTCTTGGTTTTCGCCTTCATCGTCATTATTTGCTTCATTCTTTGGCTCTTTATAATCAAAGTAGCTATCATCATTAAATGCTCGTTCAAGGGTATCAAGCCATCGCTTTGGATCATAGTCAAGCAGTAGAGATAAATAAGGATAGGGCTGTAAATCATCCAAATCTTCATAACCAGTTGATTGTTTTAGAATACCATCAACTAATACCAATTCACTTGATGGATTTCCCGGTGCTGGCTGTTCAGGCCAGTAAATAGCCGTAGATGAAAATATAAACTGATAAATAGATGCTTTCGCCTTATGACATATAACCTTATCGTGGATAATATCTCGTTTCTCGTCCCAATAACGACGGGTGGCCGATTTAGACGATCTACGCGGTCGATGTCGTCGATTTCGTCGTTGATCCGAATGGTCATTGTTGTTTGACGATTCATCCGATAGTGAAGGGAACCAACGACCACGTAATACGTGATCGAAATAGGCGAGTAACTGATCGAGAATCTCTTTAACGCGTCTTTCTGAATTACCAGCCAGTTGTCGTGCTACTTGTAATAGTTCAACCGTTGGACTAATCCAGTCGTGTACAGCCCTCGTCCATACCCATATAAGTGCATCCCATAGTCCGTCACGTCGACAAACCGAAACAATCGTGTCAATATCAAGAGTGGTTAAATCAAGGTGTAATAGAATCGTTTCAAGTAATTTGGGTTGACCACGTAAATAAACAATAAGATCTTGAGCCACTACCGGTGGCAATAAATGAATACGGCGTCGATGAACTGCCTTGGCCAATGCACCCAAAAACCAGTGACTACACTGATGTTCACAAAATGTCTCGTAGATTTCATCAAATAAAAATGATTCAATACCAATACATAAACTGGCTTCAATAGACGCACGGGCCAATTCACGACAACTACGCGGATGTCGTTCACCCACTCGATCAATCGCAAAGGTAATACTCGTGGCTTTACGTATTAATTGCATTAAACGGGCACCAACCACAACACGTCTCTGTAGATCATCATCCGGCAATCCAACTGTTGATAGACCGGGTGCCCCATTAATTAAGGCAATACCAATATCAATGGCCTTTAACAGTTCACCATTCTGTTCACAAGCATCAATACGATCTGCCCATGACAATGGCATACCCATCCACAATCGATCAACACCCTACCAGATATTATTATTACTAACAACATTATAGGCTATATTAATACTTACTAGTAGATAGACTCGACCTTTATGTGATCGTACACTTTGGTAATAGGCCAGTTCTAAATCAGATGAATGTTCATCATTCTCATCGATATCCTCTTCAAGGGGGTCATAAACCGATTATTACTAACAAGTCGAACAGCGCGTAAATCACATCGTTCAGTAACTTGATTGGCCGATCGATCAAATACAAGCATTTCATCTTCACTTGTATAAAGAACAAGCATCTAGTAATAATAAACATATTAATATTTACTCTATATTCTATATGTTCTATAGGTACTTACTTTACGTGTCATCCATTGAATGGCTACAATGGGACATGGCCCACGCCATTCATTAACATAAACAAAGGTAATTCGTGGTAATTGGCGTCTTAATATACCGCCTCGTTCCTTTTCTTCAACTGAATCACCAATAACTCTTAATACAGCCAATCGATGATCCCAACTATACGCAAGTAATGGATCAGCCGCTTCTATACCATTATATAATATTAGTACTAGTATATATATATATATATATGTATATATATACGCTTACCTCCTTCGTCAAGGGTGGCTGAATACCAAGCTGTACATCCACAAGTGGCCATCATACCTTCTTCTTCAATCGTTTGAGCCATCATCTTTTCCGATCTCATAACTTTGAAATGCGTCTCAATACGCGGTTTCGTACTTATAATTAACATCTACATTCATGATAAATACCTTTATCAATATAAATAATATTATTGACTACTTACTTTAACCGGTGTGGTGATGGCTATAAAGGCAAAGGTATCGGCCGGATGTTGTATGACCCCCATCGATAATGAAGATACACTAAATACAGTACCGGCCCGTCTTGGTGGTTGCATGCCTTGTGCGGTCATTGATAATGGACCATTA
This sequence comes from Syncephalis fuscata, assembly GCA_025786725.1. Classification (NCBI taxonomy): domain Eukaryota; kingdom Fungi; phylum Zoopagomycota; class Zoopagomycetes; order Zoopagales; family Piptocephalidaceae; genus Syncephalis; species Syncephalis fuscata. The sequence goes on along the minus strand of JAHLTZ010000066.1, from coordinate 33,246 downwards.
CGACGACGTCGACCCAATACATGGAAAGTATCCACTGAACGAATAACCGCCACTTTAGCCAACCGATGTAAAAACACCAATCCCTATCACACACACACATATATATATATATATCCATCAGTATATTTGCGTGGTATATAATATACTATTCAAATTTACCTGGTCATCGGTAGTAATAATTTCATGAGATTGATTACCAACAAATTCAACATGTAAAATGGCCGATCCCCATTCATGTCCAATCGTCGCTCGACTCGTCAGTATAGAAGAGGAGCGTTGATGATGACTACCACCACTACTACCAGTATTACTATTTGACGTATTACGACCAACGACCGAGGATAGTTTCATAATACGTTGGGCGGTATAAGCAAGTAATTGGGCCCCATTACTACTCGCACCACTACCTGTATAATCACCACTGTTATTACGATGATGTTGTTGTAGGGGTAGTGGTTCAATATGTCGAATAATGGCACTTTTACGCACATCCCATATAACAATCGATCCATTGGCAAATCCGGCCATAACAAAGAACCCATTAGCCGCCACGGCCACTGCCGTTACAACACCCGTATCTATTATATACATATACATACATACATACATATATATATATATTAATTAATAACCATCTATACATAGACACTAACTAACTTACGACGTAGAATAGTACGTAGATTCTGAGTATGATCATATAGTACTACCATACCACTCGATGTACCAATCGCTAACCATTCACCAACCTATTCCATTCACCATGTTACTATAAATTCTATTGAATGTACCAATATGATTATAACCTACCGCTAATACAGTAGGGGCACCAAAGTTATTCCTCATCTCTTGTGAATACAATTGATCAGATATACGCGTTAATAGATCAAATCTAATTGGATCAAGTCGTTCTGAGGGTAATCGAGTCGATTCACCTTCATCATGAGATAGTGGTGATGTTACAGGCGGTGATTGATGTGGATGATGTAAATGATGTCCACTTATACTAACATTTCTATGATGTTCACCAAATAACGATTTCTCTAAACTATGAACTGATAATGGTCGATGGGCATCATTATCATCATAAGATTGCATTGATAAAGAGGATGAATTAGAAGAACTGGTTCTATTCGAGACATGTCCTATATTCATATCAGTTATATGATCTATATGGTTATGATGATTAGATTTAGATATAGGAAAGAGAGAACGGTGTTGTTTCTCCTCCTCTTCCTCTTCCTCTTCCTCTTCTGTAGTCATTTCAGAATAAGTATGAGTAGAATTGGATATAGTTCGAGATGAGTTAAATAAATCCATAGTTGGCATAAATGGTGACGATAATTGATGGGCAAAACAAGGAGGAGAAGTAAATGACCTGGCATCTTCATCATCCTCATCCTATAATAAATACATTAATAAATACATTAATAGTTATCTATTTATCTATTTATCTATTTATCTATCATCTATTTAAACTACTTACCTTTTCATAAACTACTCGCTTCTTTATTCTATCCATTACTTCTTCCTCTTCCTTCTCCTCCTCTTCTTTATCTTCATACAATTCATTAGGTAGAATATTAAATGGAAATTCATTACCATTATTATTCATCTCACCAACTGCCGATAATGGCAATTGGGCCAGTAATGGCACACCCATACCATTATTATTTCCACTCGTGGGATGATAGTTAACAAGTGGACTATTAATCGATGAAGATGCGGCAGTTGCGGTATTCACAAAAGTAGGAGAGGCCAAATTGTTAAATAACGTTGGATCGGACATCGTTAATGCTAATCGCTTCTCCATATTAGGCGTGGTTGATGTACTATGTTCACTCTCTTCAATTATATCCAATTGTGATCGAGTCATGGCACTCCATTTAGATATATTAATATTCGTTGGAGGAATCAAATCTTTAAATGAAGATGGAGAGGATGAAGTTGAATGTTGTGTATTATTAGGTGAATTATTCAATGACATATTAATAATAGGAATTATGGGTGTGGTTGCCAAGTAATTCTATCAAATACTAATTAATATATAAATAAATAATGAAATTATTAATTATTTACCTCGTCTGATCTTAATAATTGTGTTTCAGTATGATTTATGGTCATAGTTGATTCTTTATCAAATGTAAATACCCCTTCTGTACTTGAATGATCCATAATCTCTTCTTCTTCTTCTTCTTCTTCTTCCGTCATCATCATGTTCATCATCATGTTCATCATCATGTTCATTAGATACTGTTCCCTTATGTTTACTTAAATATGATTCTTGAGGAAAAGAATCATCACCCGGAGTAACAAGAGGTGTATCCAAGGACATAATACCACCACCCATTCTCACCTAAATATCAATCAATAATCAATTAAATCAATTAATGATCCATTAAATATTAATAATCAATTAAATTCATTTGATTCATTCATCCATCTATTTTTACTTACCGGTGATTGTTGATTAATAAATGATAAACGACGCATAAATTTACGTGTTGATAAAGGCGGTGTATTCTTTACTATAGATGATCCATCTTTTAATCCTAATGGTGGCGATACTTGAGATGATACAGGTGGTGGTTGTTCAGTTGATCCAGATTCTATAGTAGAATGACTATTCATACTATCCATGGTATGATGTCCCATAGGATGTTGACTATTATAATTACTATCATATGAATGGGATAGATGTAGACTAAATGTATCAGTTAATGGACTATACGTATCAGATAGAGGACCAGTTAATAATGATCTCATAGTATCCTCTTCATCTTCATTATTAATCAGCTGTTGTTGTTGTTTATCTTTACGTAATGCTTCCGTTGATAATGAACCTATTAATGAGGTAGAAGTTATTGTATTTATACCATTAGATGTTATAGGTAACTGTTCAGACAATGATCGATGCATATGACTGCCACTATGACTGCCTATACTACTATCATATCGATGATGATGGCCAATGGTTGTACCAAATGATCCACCCAATACAGAATGGATCTCTCGATTATATCCCTCTAATAAATGACGTGAATGCATTGTAGTGGTCATTGTAGTAGGAGTAGTAGTTGTAGGTACATATTGATCATCAATAGACCCAGATACTCTATGTTGCATATAATGGTATGGACTGGTAAGTGAAGGTGTATCGGCTGGGGGAATCCATCGACTACCATCCATCGATAACCATCCATCATCACTTAATCCATGAGTGGCCGATAATCCTAATAATCTATCTGGATCCACTTTATGATCCAATGAATTGAATCGATGGGATCGATAAGGATGATGATCAGTATATTGACCATGACTTGTACTATAAATACCATGACTGCCCTTATGACTATTACTACTATGGCGTTGATGTCCCATGGATCGTGATATCATCATAGGATGTGATCGTGTATTACTGGTATGATTATCAAGTGATCTAGAAAGTGACCAGGTACCCGATGGATCAATACTGGTATTCTGATTATTAGATAGACTAGGCAATAGGGTCATTGTAGTTAATGTAGTTGTATCGGTCATAGTAGTTGTAGTAGTAGTAGTTGTTGTTGTTGTAGTAGTAGTAGACAATGGTGGATTAGATGGATTAGATGGAGTTAATAATGCTTGACCAGGATGTAAATCAGCGGCATTCCATTGAGTAGAAATAGGAGTGATGATATCGGTATTTCTACTTAATAATGGATCTTTTGTACTTTTATCGACTTGTTTACTCTTTTGATGTTTAGTAGGTCGTTTGGTTGAAGATGAAGATGAAGGAGAAGTAGAAGTAGAAGGAATATCACCAAATGTATGAGATCGATTAACCAAATGAACTGAAGGACGTCGATCTAATGACATATCAGTATCAAGTGTATCAACAACATTATCTGTATCAACAACAACATCCTTATTATCTGTATCTGTATCAACAACAACATCCTATTATCTATATCTGTATCAACAACAACATTATTATCTGTATCTGTATCAACAACAACATCCTTATTATCTATATCTGTATCAACAACAACAACATCCTTATTATCTATATCTATATCATCTTCTGTATCATCAATGGTTACTACAGGTGGTGGCATACTTATAATCGATGTTACTGATATAGGTGGTAGTATTGGTGAAGGTGCATCTTCATCCGGTAAAATAGGAGAGAATATCGCTTGATCTTCAGATAATATAGGCCATTCATTAATGGTATTTATATTAGAAGGGTTAATACTAGTTAACATGCCATTTATCATGTCATCATTAAATGGTGTGGCTTGTAATAGAATAGAATTAAGACTTGATTCTTGTTCTATTGGTTCTTCTACTTCAAGTTTTTGTTGTTGTTGTTGTTGTAATGGTAAATGTAATTGAGTGGGTTCTAATTGAGGTGTACTCATCGTGGTATATTCACTATTAGACTGTAATGTTGAACTGGCAATCATATGATGTCCAAATGGTGTATCTATACTGTCTTCATGTTCATCTTGTAAAATAGATTCTTCTTCCGTATCTTTATTAGATCCAGTATCTTTATTAGATCCAGTATCTGATGCACAGACCCCACCGTGTAATGCCGCTTCTTCTACTAGAATGGCCAAAGTGGATTTACGTGTATCTTTGTATACAATATCATTGATTGAACTATCTTCATTAATAGATTCATTTATACTATGATCTATTGGTTGATCAGTTAAATGGTGTATTAAATGATCATTATTAGAGTCAATAATCTAATAGATATTATGTATATTAGTATATATTATATATGTATATATGTATATATATTATATATATTATATATATTATGTATATTATGTATATTATATTATTTACTTACTTGTTCATCATCATTATTATTATTTAGTATATTGGTCGTAATGACACATTTTCTTCTTCTTCTTCTCCTCCTCTTTCTTCTTCTCCTCCTCCTCTTTCTACTCTTTCTCCTTTTCTTCTCTTTCTTCTTGATTAAATGAGGCTATTGAAGAGGCATCATTCGATATAAATGAAGCATCTTCATTAGATACTGGTTCATCTGCTTCATCGGCTGATTGTTTAATTTGAACTAGATTCTCTTCAAATGTAGCAATAGACATTGAAGTGTGCCATTGAGCCTTAGCAGTTACTGGAGAAGATAATTGATCAATATGATCAATATTTGTATCTTCAATATCATTCATATCTTCAATAATAATAGGCACGGTTACAGCATATGGTTCTTTGTCTTTTCCTTCTATTTCAATGCTTGATTGAGGTAATAATAATGGCGATGATACTTCTAGATTAGATCCAGGTGATGGTGGACGTGATACTACAACTATAGGACGTACTAATGGACTGACTGCATTCTCCCATGGATTATAGACTGTATATCCTTCTAGACCATTCATAGATGTAGTTGTTGTAGTTGTGTTGTTGTTGTAGGTTTAAATTCACCACCATTATTGTTATGATGATGATGATCAGTATCTTCAAATACCATCTTCTCTTCACTCATGGTTACTACTTGTTTATCATTAACTGTATATGAAGGCAATGACATAACAGTAACACCATAAGGTGATGAGTCAGACCAAGCAGTGGTATCTGTATTAGCCGTAGTGGCTACATTATAATTTGGAATGAATTCTACTGGAGATACCGACTCCTATATATTATTAATTAATTAATTAATTAATTAATTATATCTATACTTATACTTACATTGAAATCAAATGTATGGGTTGCGGTAATAATGGAGATCCACCCATGGATGAAGTAGGAGAAGGTGCGGCTGATCGTTGATGTACCGTTAAATTACGTGTTCTATTCACATTTAATCCTTCATTAATAGACATGGAAAGTACACCAGGCTGTTCAGTAATCATATGACCGGTACTTGTATTACCATAGACTACTTGATGGTCCATAGTATTATACTGTAATAACATCGATGGTTCCACCAATGGAGATGGTGGTAACATCATGGATGTCCATCTAATGAAGATAAATCTGAATCATCCAACTCTTGTGGTTCAATATCACCACAAATACTAGAATGGTTGGATATAGGGCGTATTCTAGGAGATCTGGGTATTAATTGGTCTAATGATAATGAAGATGGTGAATGAGGTGGATCAAATAGTTCTTCTAATGTCGTAATGGCGGGTTCTCTTCTCCTTCCATGTAGTCAAGGGTGTCAGAAGCCATATCGGCCATTAAATACGGTCTAATACGAGGTGATCGGGGTAGAGGTACACTAATGGCCACTTCATCTAATGAATTGACTACAATAGGCGGTGGAGATGAAGATAGATCGAATTCAGGTATTTGATCGAGTGTAGACAGTGCAGCAGTAGTCGGTGGAACAATAGTCAGTGCTTGAGGACGGATACGTGGAGAACGAGGTACACTTAATTTAGTAGATAATATAGAAGAGTCTGTTGTTGTTGATAATGTGTTATTAATATCTACTTGTTCTACTTGTTGTTGTTCAGTAGTAGTAGTTACGGTATTAGATACAGAATCCATGATTAAAGAATTGTATTTATCGTTTTCAGATGATGTTGATTGTGAATCAATAGAAGCCATTTGCATATCAGTCATAGAAATAGAAATGACAGAGGATGTTTTATCGTCATCTTCACTTTCTGTATACTGTTCTTCTTCATTATATTCAATATACGGTTCTTCATTATATTCACTATACGGTTCTTCATTATCTTCACTATATTGTCCTTCTACTTCACTAGCCGCTATTTCCTCTACTACGGATATTTCTTCTTCAATCATGGCTATTTCTTCACTTATGGCCGCTATTTCTTCATTATAATGTTCTTCTTCATTATAATGTTCCTCTTCTTCATTTACGGCTATTTCTTGTTCATCTTGTTCCTCTACTTCTACAACTGCTTCATTTACTGCACTTTCTTCTTCTACTATTGCTACTTCTTCATTATACTGTTCATCTACTTCTTCACCCTCTACTACTAATATTTCTTCAGTAATAATCTCCTCGGTAACCATAGTTTGGGTCTTTACTTTCCCTTCTTCTTCTATTTGCGTTGTTGTAGTTGTAGTTGTTGTAGTCGCAGATGTAGATGTTGGTATTTCTTTTGATATATCTTCAGTAGTAGTAGTACTAGTATTAACACTTGGTGACATAAGTTCATCCAGTGTAACTGTCAATATTTGATCATCTTCATCTTCATCTTCATCTTCATCATCGTCAAGTTCTTCATCAAGTGAGCGACTCTTTAATTTTACTTCTTCATCTTCATCGTTTTCTTCTTCATCAAATACATCTTCTAGTTCTTGATCCTTTAATTTGTCGCGATTATCTTTTTCAAGTTCTTCGCGTTCCATCTCTTGATCGCTAGATTCAGGACTGTAGTACTCGTTTGCTTGTTCCAAATATTTTTCTTCTTCCATATTACTATTTAATAGATGGTCTGAGAATAACGGTTGGTGTAATAGATCGTCGTTATTTAGCGTACGTGGTTGGTCATAGAACCAGCGTATGGGCATACACTACCCGTCGGCAAACAATAAGGAATTGCTATGTAATTCATAGTATAAGCACGATTATTAGTAATTCCATATAGTATTTGTCATATTAATATCTATGATATACTACAACTACATGGTTACAATATCTACTTACTTTGTAGTTATTAACGACGTATGTTGCTTGGAACCACGTAATGTGTTCTTTTAAAGAATACAAACAACGGGTGGTTGGTTGGTTGGTTAGATATACTATTAACGAGCGACGGTTAACGCATGCACACACAGAAAGAGTGACACAGAGAAATAAAAGCATATACAACAAATAGGAAAAGAACAGGTAATTGACAGTAAGCGGCAGTGTTAATAGAAACACGCCCGCTTAGATGTGAGCGTATAATTAGTTGCAAGAATGCACTGAATACTTGAACGTCGTCGTTTTCAAACAAGTAGAGATGGTGTTCAGCAATAAGCAAGATGAAGCGAAAGAGTTTTCTGAAGTGCCAAATAATTAACATCTTGATGTCACGTGATTGGATAGAGACGGATGTTGTTGCTGTAAATGATTCAAAAACTAAAATAGATATAGTCATTTAATGTAATGGTATTTTATATTAGTACAGTTACAAATGATTTACATAGTATAACATTGATATATTATCAGTATTATTATTATTATTATTTAAATACTAACACGTTAAATTAAATGACATATTGATATTAGTGTTCAATGTATATTGTAAGTATAGTTATATTATAGGTGTCAATATTAATAGAAATAACGAGATAGAGTAGGATGAATATATAAAATAATGATGATAACATTTGATATTGATTGCACTAGATTATAACAATGAATTGTAATGCGACATTATTAGAACGGATAAAAACAGTTTGAATGGTGTTATAATAACATGTAGTGTCATATGGGCCATATAAGTAATATAAGCCCATTGGATCACCAATATCACTATAGTTGTTTAATATTTATGGGAATTAAATATTCATAAGCTATATATTGCTACATAGTAAACAACAAATGTATAATAATTAAATTGTTCAATATATGGTAATTAGATTGGTTTGATTGTCAACAATAGGTTTATTGTGTTTGGTTGTACTATAAAAGTACTGTCTAATGCAATTGCATTTATGATGAATGTATGGCTTTAATGATACAAAAAGTATAATCAATTACTAGACATTATTCAAAGTTTGTATTTAAGTTGACGCGTCAGCTACTAGAGATCTAGATGTTCTCTTGCAAACTTTTCAACTAGTGGATTAATTCTGGATTGCACTGTAAACATACTAGTTTTTGCAGAAGTTGTAAAAATCTTCAATTTCTGTGCATTTTTATAATTACTAAACGTAATGTAATCTTCCTCGTTTAAGCAAATATCTATCAATTACCAGCATTAGCAGATCAACAAGCCATGAACCATAAACTTACTCTCTGGCTTCAAATCATAAACCATCCAGCACCATATATATGAAGCATGCCTAGTTTGCCGTTAATAAAGCATAATACGATAGTTTATAGTCATTTACCCATCATAAGTTCGTCTTTTAATCGGGCTTCCATAATAACCCTAATTCTTACATAACGTTCACTAACTTGATTCTTAAATTCGCTGAGGCTCACGTGACAAGTATCTGAAGCGATATAGCAAATACCATTGTTCAAATTAAAATATTTGGGAACGGAAATTGGAGTTCCTTTATATATGGAAATCGTCTTTCTTGGAATAAAACTTGAAAGACTCTGTTTAGTATACCAGTTGGTTAATGGCTGTTTAACAAGGACCATTAGTACATACTCGATACACTTGAAGAGTCCGGTCTTTGGGATTGTCTTTCTTGTCATCGCCACACACAATAGTAACGCCTTTATTAGAATTTTTTCCTTGGGCATAGCATACGTCATCAGCACACTTAAACGTAGACTCAACACGAATTGGAGATGGAATAAACTCGGCTATTTGATTGAGCGAGAGATTGGGTAGTTCACTTATTTTATAGCCTAGATGCACGTTAGCAATTTTTGTTTTGGAATGCAATTCATTGGTATAGTTACACACTTTTCTTTCCAAACAGGCCAGGCACGGCAGCAGCATCCTGGACAGTTAATACCAAGCCTAGGATATAGATGGCGACAATAGCGTTAAAATTGCTTGAAAATATCATTATAGATCGTTTTTTGTTGGCGATATAGAAATTCGTAAAAAGTAGAAATGTAAAAATGTAAGATTTAAAAGTGAACTGGTTGATGTTGATAATAGGTAGGCAAAGCAAATATGCTTTCGCTTTATAGCTTGGAACATTGACATTTGTGGCTAATCTACAAAAGAAGAAACATCAAACTTGGTCAGCTGTATTTGGAATGCACACAAGATCAGTTTAAAATTTGGAAATATACACGAGGTATATAAGCTAGAACAAAAATAGCTGAAACAATACAAGCTTTTGTATACTCGAATGTAATTCAGCCATTGGTCGAATGGTATATTGCGTGGTTTGAATTGTGGCTCCTAATCAAATTATACCAAAATAATCTAATTGAATTGCTTTATATGGCGTGGTGATGGCAATTAACTGACTATCCCTATATTGCAAACACTGATAAGCCTACTGCTATTGTGTCTATCCTAGTTTTATGTTCAAATAGTTATAAAATACTTCAAGGTTTTTAAAACAAATTGTGTGCATTACATTCTGATCAAGACCAATCTTATGTTAATGGTTTTTATTTAGCATAATGGTTTGTATCAACTAATTACTAACCTGCAAATGTAATTATATCATATTATTAATAATAATAGAAAATGGAAATAATTAGAATTATGTATTGGTTCACTCATGAAACTTACCATATACTAATCACCATATACAACTGTCATTGCGCATTCTGATCACAACACGATTTCAAATACATAGTCAACACTTTTACACGTTCTACGACGTCGGTGACATTTCATAGTATTTTATTATAATTAAAAATTGCTTATTACATCAAGTAGCCCTTTTAATTTTACTTCATTTACTTACAACCATAAAAACAGTACTTGTTATACACACTAATCAAAACACTGTAATCTATTTCTCATTTAATAATTTCCATAATGTGTACGATTCAATAAGCGGAATGAGTGAAGTGCATTAAACTCTACAACAAGTAAACAATGGCTATTATATGATAAAGTGATTATACCACGATAACAATATGGATAAGCGGAATATATATACATATTGGATAATGAAGATATGCCAAGTATTTTAATCATTGATATGGATTACTCCTAGCTCCATGTTCAGTTGTGTGAGTATTATTAAATATAACTATTTAATATTAAATCATACTGAACATCTAATAAATTATTTAACATTAATGCAATAGTAATTAAATAATAAGCCATTGTTATAATTAAATCAAACAATATAAATATAGTTTTATTTAATGCAAGTGTAATACATTAATATTATCATTTTATTAATTACACATGTACACTAGCTTAATCGTTAAGTTATGTTTAAGCTAAAATATTTAAAATGTAAAATAAATACTATTTATATGTATATATATATATGCCCGTATTATACAATACGCTACTCTATGCAATTAAAGTATTTGAATTAATACGGTGACACTGTCTTGATGTAATTAAATAAACACGACTTATTGACTTAGTACTTTGTTCTTTGCTTCTTTCTTTTCACTTGCTGTTTTGTTTTTCTACACCATGTCGGCATTCCAGCGTTTCTTAAACCATCCCGCCGGCCCAAAGACGATCCATTTCTGGGCACCGGCCATGAAGTGGGGCCTAGTTATTGCCGGATTAAACGATATGCGTAAACCGGCCGAGACACTAAGTGTTTCTCAAAATGTTGCGCTTGCAGCCACTGGTGTCATCTGGTCGCGTTACAGCACGCAGATCATACCCGTCAACTACTCGTTGTTAAGTGTTAATATCTTTGTCGGTGCGACGGGTCTTTACCAGCTTTATCGTATTTGGGATCATCGACGACAGAATCCAGAGGCTCAAGCGCCAGAAACGACTACCACGACAACTGCCGCGTCTACATAATTGTCGTCATAACAACGACCATCATCATCATCATTTTCATCACAAAAGATACCCACACTCACATACATTAGTAATCGTAAACAACAGAAATATTTGATGCTAATCCATTTATTCTACTGTATTTGTTACTTTGCCAAACAAAGTAAACATAATAACCAATACATACTGTGCAAAATAATTGTTTTATTGTAACATGGCTTAATATGACTACCATTTAACGGCCAATGGATTAGCAGTTGTTTCCTCGATGGCCCGATAGGATGTACGTAGTGCTTTTAAGGCACGTTCTGATCCTGGTTGGCCTAACCATTGCCTAAATAGTTGTATAATTGTTAGATGGCAGGCTATTTAGACCATCTTCTACTTACTGATATACATTAATGACATCTGCATTTTCTTCTGGTAATTGACTATGCACTGAATGATAAATTGCGTCTACTCGTGTAAACCATTCCTTGGCAGATACTGATGTTGGTGGTCGAAGTTGCCCTCCACCATTAACGCAGCCTTGTCAATGCAATAGCAACTTTAATAAGGGTGTGTTATAAATTAGAGAATATCCACTAACCTGATGGACATGCCATAACTTCAACATAGTGATATTGTGCACGACGTGTCTTCATTTTACGAACTAGATTTTGTATATTTCTAAATCCATAAATGGCTGCAAATTTCAATAGTGGTTCTCCAGTTGCACTCTATTAAGCTTGTTTAACTATTTAAATGGATTTAAAGCTATTATTACTTACTTCCAAAGTTACTTCACGAAAATCTGCATTTCTTACTGTACGTATTGTTACACCTTGTTCTGCTGCAACATCAACATTGTCTATTTGGAATAGTTCACGAGCTGCATAGCGCATAATATATTCCAAATAGCCGCCAGAACCACTGCCTGATGATCCAAGCAGTTCTTGTTCTTGACTAATGGATGATGTACGCCATTTTGCAAACCTATAATAATAATAGTCATAATAATACTATTTAGTAACAATGGCATTTATATTAATAAGTATCTAATATACTTACATAGTATCTAATGGCAATTCATTGCAATTATCCAATGTAATCGACTGTTCCATTAGTAATTTATCCATTTCGCCTAATGAATTATAAATAATAATTAGTCATATACTAAGCTGACAGTTGGCTACAACAATAATCAACCTACCAGTCGATATCACACAGTCAACGTCGCGTGTTCGATAAATATCGCTGTAAAAGTCTTCCCTAGATGCTTCTAGCTTTTTATCATAGCATGGCATAACACAAACGTGATAGATTCGTTCGGGACTAACGGCATATAAGTATTAGTCTAGAATATTATTATTTACATATAAAATTACCTAATATTATGCTGACTAGCAAAATAATCCTTGACTAATGCACCCATAATTTGTTGTGGCGATTTTGTAGCACTGATATAAGGAACTAGAAATCCATGTGTCTTTTCAGCATAGCAAATCCAGCCTATATATATGTTAAAATAGTACCCTATAACTATAAGACTATTTACCTGGACAGGCAGATGCCAACATAGGCATGCTATGCTGTTCACTAATCGCCGCACCATTTTCATCTTTCCATCGACGAAAACGTTCTGTAAATTCTCGTGCACTTTCTAACAGTGAGATATCACGTGAAAATGACGTGTCAAGTACATGGTGTACACCCATATGCTTAAGTGCATAAGTAATACGACGAGCAGCTTGAAGTGGTGTTAGATTGAATTTTGCAGCCAGTGAAGCGCGAGATTGAGGAGAGATGGATACAATCACCATACGTGTTTGATCAGCCATTCCTGACTGAATATGTGCTGCATTCTCGTTTAGTATTGAAAGTAATTCTTCATGTGATTGCATTGCCACTAAAACACTTTCAGCCGATGTTATACAGCCACTAATTGTGGCCAGTTGTTATTACCATCGTAATATTGTACAAATTACTTTTAACAACTCACCTACAGGCTAAACAATCGTTTAGCGTAATACTGGCCGTCTCTAGCTTTGTCTCTCCTCCGTCGTGGCCTACTTCGTAGTACTGGCCGCTATCATCGATACGGATTGCTGACTAGCATATATATATATATATATAGTACTATTAATACTATTGTTTGAAGTCTTTTTGTTTGCAATATTTACCTGATCTTGTCCATTGGTCACACCCGGCTTCTTTACTTCTACAGGTTTAATGCATGCCTGTGAGGGTGCAATATAATCATTAAGATCCGTAAGAATTAACCACTCGAGAAAGACATGATTAAGTGTGTAGTATAGACTACTTGTAGCTGTTGTTGTTGTTGTTGTGTAATCTACTATAATGAACAAGCAGTCTGTGTAATATAGATGTGTGAATGTAAATATGTGTGTGTGTGTGTGTAGTGTAGTGAAGTAATATTGTAGACATTAGAAACTGTTACTATTCCCTAGTGAAAGCACCTCCTCTTTCACCCAGAACAACTGGCAGACCAAAAGCCGCCGTGACACCCGGCTCACACAGCACTCGTGCTCTCCCTCTCCATCCATCCAAACATGGCTGCTCAGATCTCCAAGAAGCGCAAGGTGCGTATATACATAAGATATGCTATAGATAGCCATCGGCAGTATTATTGTAGATGGCAGGGAGGCGCGAATCAGATGTATAGAGATGGATGGATGTTATAGATACATCCATATAACGCGATAACAATTATGACGGCGCAATGATGCCATGATGACAATAGCTAGATACACCGCCATACATACATACATACATACATAGATATTTATATAGATAAATAGATGGATGGATGGATAGATGGATTGATATTGAATGCATATAGATGACGAGTAATCTATAATTGCATGGGCGGGTGGATATAGTATATGTCCAAAAGTTAACGCGAGAGAGACATCGCATGCACTAAACTGATAATAATAGGAGCTGTAGAGTTCATGTCAGTAGTGTATGTCCAGTTTAATGATGAGTTACCGCAATATATTCTGACACCTCTTGTCCGAATGCCGGTCGTTTACGACTGTTGCATAATGCACGTACATGTGGAATTCTGAATACTGGACATAACAAACAGTTATTGTGTAGTTTATTGTAGTAATACTATTACGCGATGAAACACTAGCTATTGTTGTTATTGCTGTTGTATCATTGTTATGGCGTAGTTGGTGATTGCGAATATATGGTTTATAAAGCTGTTTATTAGTATATGTGCTAACTACTATATTATAGTTTGTCGCTGACGGTGTGTTCTACGCCGAACTCAACGAGTTCTTCACCCGCGAGTTGTCCGCCGAGGGATATAGCGGTTGTGAGGTTCGTGTCACTCCAGCACGTACCGAAATTATCATCCGTGCCACTCAAACTCAGGATGTTCTTGGCGACAAGGGCCGTCGCATTCGCGAATTGACCTCTTTGGTTCAAAAGCGTTCAACTTCCCAGAGAACACTGTTGAGCTTTACGCTGAACGTGTTGCCGTCCGTGGTCTCTGCGCCGTTGCTCAAGCTGAGTCACTCAAGGCCAAGCTCCTCTCCGGTTTGGCTGTGCGTCGGTAAGTGTACTGTTTATGATAATGAGGTCAACGGAACAATAGAATATGTCAAGCTAGTTTGTAGCAATGACAAGACATCTAGACTACGTGCTTATTAGCATATTTAACAAATATTTTTACGAATAGTAGCTAATGATGATGCATTTGATTTATTAAATACTATTTATTTAGTGCCTGCTACGGTGTTGTTCGCATGATCATGGAAGCTGGTGCCAAAGGCTGCGAAGTCGTTGTCAGCGGCAAGCTTCGTGCTGCTCGTGCCAAGGCTATGAAGTTCACCGACGGTTTCATGATCCACTCCGGTCAACCAGCTCGTGACTACATTGATACTGCTGTGCGCCACGTTATGCTTCGCCAGGGTAAGTTACAATGATACAAAGCGGCTATTATAGCACATTACTTATCAATTATTATATTATTATTACGACCATTGATTAGGTGTCCTTGGTGTTAAGGTCAAGATTATGTTGGACTGCGATCCAACTGGTCGCTCCGGCCCAAAGACCCCACTCCCAGATGTGGTCACCATCATGGTAAGTTAATAGGCGAAGATAATATAGTAAATCAGATTTATTAATATATGTACTATAATGACTATAGGAACCCAAGGAAGAGGAGCCTATCACTGCTCCAATCTCCGAGGACTTTGCCAAGCCAGCTCCAGTTGCTGCAGAGCCAGTCCAGCCTGCCCCTATCGCCGCCCAGTAAATGGCGATTACAGAATAAATTTCTATTGCTACGCTGCATGGCTCAGCATTATCATTTTATGCCATTTCTTCATAATGTGTGCCATTATATGTTATATTTTATTAATGTGTAGTGTGCACATTGTCATTTATTAATTTATTAGCTTGTGGATGTAAATAATCAATTATATGTCAGTAAAAATGCGATTAGTAAATAGCATAGTCAATAAAACCAATAGTTTTTAGAATAAATAATTTTTATGATAGCATCGTCATGATTTTTACATCACTGCGCGCCACACACACACGCACACGCACACCAACACCTTTCTAAACACATCAGATCGCGACGCAGTTTGTTCCATCTCTCACTCGAGTACAGCCGTAATAGCAACTCTATCTTCTTTCACCTGCCTTCTTTGGTTTTTTGTCAATAATCAGGTTGTTGTAACAGCATGTAAGTTGATGGTCTACTATAGCTAAAGATTGGCAGATGATTAATGAACGCGAAACGTCATATTAACAGGGCATCTTCTATGAAGCTCATCAACCCGTCCTCGGACGTGGCACGTCGTGGTCAAGCACTACAATTGAGTGTTAATGCTGCGATCGGTCTACAAGAAGTATTACGGTCCAATCTGGGACCAAAAGGCACGATCAAGATGTAAGTCAATACCAATTTGTAGTATTTTACTAGTATATTATACTGGTATTGTTATTAGGAAATGACACTGATGTATAATGCAAAATGTAGGCTGGTAGACGGTGCCGGCAGTATCCGACTTACCAAGGACGGTAAAGTATTGTTAAGTGAGATGGTAAGTAGTATTAATATGTTTACTATGTTTAATGACTTTATTACGATAAATACTAACACTATTATCCATCAGCAAATCCAAAATCCAACTGCTGCTATGATTGCTCGTGCTGCTACTGCTCAGGATGACATTACCGGCGACGGTACTACTTCAGTTGTTCTATTAGTGGGTGAACTGCTTAAACAGGCCGAACGATATGTGTCTGAAGGTCTTCATCCACGAGTGGTCACTGAAGGATTTGAATTGGCCAAGAAGGAAGCTACCAAGGCAAGTATGACATTTTATCATGTTTTTAAGTATTTTCTAACCAACTAAATATACAGTTCCTTGATGAGTTCCGTATTAAGAAAACCATTGACCGTGAATTATTGATCTCTGTTGCACGCACCTCCCTCGGTACCAAGGTTTATTCTAGTCTTGCCGACTCATTGACTGAGGCTGTTGTCGATGCAGTACTCTGCATTAAGCGTGAAAATGAGCCAATTGATCTGCATATGGTTGAAATTATGAAGATGCCACATCGTCGTGATATTGATACTCGATTGGTACGTGGTTTAGTGCTTGACCACGGCGCACGTCATCCAGACATGCCCAAACGTGTTAAAAACGCCTTTATATTGACGCTAAACGTCTCGCTTGAATACGAGAAAACGTAAGTACATCAGTGTAGCATGGTGCAATCATTAACCAGCCAAATGGTGTGATTGTAGCGAAGTCAACTCAAGCTTCTTCTACAGCAGCGCTGAAAAGCGTGAAAAGCTCATTGAGTCTGAACGTAAATTCATCGACGACCGTGTTCGTAAGCTTGTTGATTTCAAGAAGCAAGTATGCGATGGTACCGATAAATCGTTTGTTATCATCAATCAAAAGGGCATTGACCCATTGTCGCTTGACATGTTGGCTAAAAGCGGTATTCTGGCACTACGTCGTGCTAAGCGTCGTAATATGGAACGGTAATAACATATTCAATGTATAGTTTATAAATACTAACCACTTTGTTGTTGTTGTTGTTATAGCTTGCAATTAGTATGCGGTGGTTCAGCACAAAATTCGGTCGACGATCTAACCCCCGATGTGCTTGGTTATGCCGGTCTTGTATACGAGCATGTACTTGGCGAGGAAAAGTACACGTTTGTCGAGGAAGTCAACGAGCCAAAGTCGGTCACTTTATTGGTCAAGGGTCCAAATCCACATACACTACAGCAAATCCAAGATGCTATCCGTGATGGTCTACGTTCCGTTAAAAACTGTATCGAAGACGGTCAAGTTGTACCTGGTGCCGGTGCCTTCCAGGTTGCTTGTGCAGCTCATTTGCAAAAATGGAAGGAAACCGTCAAGGGCCGTACACGTATGGGTGTGCAAGCATTTGCCGATGCTTTGCTTATTATTCCAAAGGTATTGGCGCAGAATGGCGGTTTTGATGCCCAAGATGTTATTGTATCGCTTCAGGTAGGCTAGTTTACAATATAAATTAGTGACAATTATCTGATTGTAAATTGATAGGAGGAGCAAGCGGAAGGACACGTAGTCGGTGTTGACTTGCAAACAGGCGAGGTTATGGATCCTACAACCGAAGGCATTTACGATAACTACCGTGTATTGCGACACCAGTTGAACTCTTGGTAAGTGGTGCAAGCATAAATAATATACTTATTTGATACTAATATATGTATATACGTATCCATTATGACTATAGTGCTGTCATTGCTAGCAATCTACTACTTGTAGATGAAATGATGCGTGCAGGACGTACCTCTCTTAAGGCAGATGGACAGTAAAATGCAGCTGAATAGTTGTTATTCCGACTCGATTATTGTTATTAATAATACGCAGTCTTATTAAAACATATATACTCAGGGTAGATACTGTTAGTAAAATGATTTATGCACTCGTGTCAATTATATTTATGTGTCAACTCATGTTAATAGCAAATATGTTTTATTATAAGCTTGTAATTACACTATTAATATACCAATATAAATTGATGCAAAGTGTTGTTTATTTGTTTATTTATTAGAGTGAACTGAATATAACGCAATGATAATAATAATACTATGATTGACTATCCACTTTAATCCCCCAGGTCAGTAGATTACTTTACGCAATCAATTGTAATGATTTAAATAGTTGACGAGTTGCTTAGACTAATTTGTGTTTAAACCATTATTCATGATAAATATTAATGTAATGTAATAACATTATTATTCCATAAAATAGAACTGATTAAATGTAACAGAACGTTGTACCGGTAATAATATTAAATATTTAAACGACGTAACATACTATTTGATTTCATTGAAATATTTGAGATTGATCATTGTCGTTGTTGGCTATGCGTAGAAAGATTGATTGAGTATTAATAAAAGCCTATAATTATGATTTCATGTCATTCTGTAGTTGTTATTGTTGTTACTACATACGGTGTGGGTTCTTGTATCTGAATGGTCTATTCTATTTTCTAATCTTCTACTGTTGTATTTTGGGCATATTTACTATGTAAGATACTTGTCTATGGTCACAAGAAGGTAGGACGACTAGCATTTCTGATGTTCACCATTTCTTAGGCATTCTTAATATCAACTTGGTAGGCGCAGTTTATTTGCCAACCATTGATGAAGCAAATGGCCTCCATCATATGCAATTATGATAGGTTGAGTTTCTTTATCAGGAAGATCTTGTGGCGGCAGTTGTAGCCAAAGATACGGCATGCCGCTGAGGTTACTTGAACAGGTGTTGATGTAAAGTAAAAGAAATAAAGTCTAGGGATTGAATCATGTTATTTATTGATGTTCAAATACGCATGTTATTTATATTGTTATATTCGGTATTATTGTATAATATAGCATTAAATAGAACAATAAGATAGCAATAGAAAATAAGATGAAACGAGTAAATAAAATGTAAAAGGCAACGTATAATAACTTCCATGTATTAAGTTATTAGTAGACTCATGTAATTTAGTGTCAAAAGATCAAAGCTGGCATCCTTTACTTGATTGAATGCACATTTGTTGTTCTACTAAACATGTAACTGGGTGGTGAGTTATATTAAATACTAAATTATAATGCTTTGAATACTTTACAACAATAATAACATGGATTAACATTTATCTATCTATTATGTTTTATTGTAAGTGACATGGAATACTACACATTTATTAACACTAATATCGAATATTGAAAATAGTGCAGATTAATTAATATTGATTGATTCAATCAAAGTTGATGTGCATTGCTTTAACAAATAGCACTTCTCAGTAGTAAAACTGATCGACGATTTACTATTCAAATTATGGATATTTTTATCCTTAAACTGAAGGATAGGAATTCAAAGTAAAATAGCTCCCAAAAATTTAATGATAATAGAATGTGTTAATACTATCGTTGTTACAAATCGTGCTATAATATTAGTTTAAATCTAGATTAAAATCGTGTGTCATTATTTCCCAAGCATCACGTCTAGTTATTACCATTCTTATCTTTAGTGATAAAATTAAATAGCTGAATCTTCACATTAATCGACTAATACATTCTACTTTTAACATGTCGTCGAATCAAACGGGAAAAGAGAAAGAGAAGAGTGCAGGGAAGGCACCGGCAGTTTATACTGATAAAGACGCTATACAAGACGAGAATAGCGTGAATTCAAAGGGAAATAATAATGCTGGCGACTTACATGACACTACGTCCTTTACTCGTCGACTAGAGCGGTCGACACAGTCTATGTGGCAGTCTACAATGGGCGGCACTAGTGCTGGTGGTAAACAGATACCCGGGTCACTTGCTGATTATCGTCAAACAGCTGATAATAAACCATCTTTGCCAGGTGGACGCCAACAAGGACCACAGCACGTACTTAGTAGTGAACACATCGATTGGAAGGATAGGCAATCAATATCAGGCGGACCATCAGCATCAACATCATCATTTAATGGTAGTTCAACAGTATCACACACCAATGGATTGTGGCGAGAACAAACGGCATCAACACCGGGCCATGTTGCTGCTGTTAGTGCTGATTGGCAGCAGTGGCAGAATAATGAATATAATGTACCAATAACATCAATCGAGTCACAGCAACACTTGCTAATGGAAATAGAGGCTCCATTTAATAAAGGCAACACTAATAGTCCATTGGATCCAATAGGTTTTATTAATAATGAAATTGATGATGGTGCTGACGTACGAGCCTTTTTACAACAACCATACTATACAGATCATGTAATGGTGGAGGGGATACAAGAAGAGATGGGGCCACCCTCTACATTGATTCATATGGATCAAGGTGATGAAATTGGCGGCCTGCCAGTAAGTTGGATTAAATCATTTAGACAACGGTGGGTTGAACAGTCATCATCACCATCTTCGAGTTATCTTTCACCAGCTGAACGATATCTTACTCAGTTGCTTGAATCAACAACAACAAATTCTTTACAACAAAGTACACCAATTGATATTGTTGCCTATTTAGATGGACACCATTATACCGATGATGTTTATAATGATGATATTCTACCACCAGAAATAAAACAAGGTGAACAAGCACTTCGACAGCTATTACTGGACTTACAACGAAGTGATATCGAACAAGCGCAAAAGCGTAATGAAACAATAGATGCTCAGAGTGAAGCACGTCGACAACAGGCCATTAATCGACTGCAACAATTACGGCAACATTTAATGAATACTACTATTAAGCATAGTAATAGTAGTAAAGATATTTAATCCATTGTTATTAAAATAATATTAGTAAATAAAACAGTTTTGCATGTATTTATCATTTAATTTGTTAAAAATATTTTATAATATTTTTATGTGATAATAGAACATGTAGCCATATAGTGTTAATTGTATTAAACTGTTATTATTTATAGTTATTATTGTTAGTATAGCTAAATAAATCACTGAGTTACCAAGTATATTTATTTCAAATAGCTTGAAGTTGAATGATTACAAATAATAATATTTGTTTAGTTGAAGTAGACATTCGTTCTATTGAACATAGAACTGGATGATGCGTTTTATTAAATGATCAACTCATTTAATCACACTATCGTTTAGGTGTAAAATGACTATAATTTTATTAAACATGATGGTAGGTGGTGAGCGACATCATCATTAAATACTCATCATTGTGATTTATTATCCAGTATGCATATCATCATAGTATGTATTATTACTATGTATACCCGTCATTTTGCTTGATAACATTAAAATATAGTTAATTGACATGATCTATTTATTTATAAATAACTTAATAAACATAACTTTGTTTATATTCATATTATTTGTTATATCAATATAACTCAGTGAACAAACTAGGTATGATATGCTAATGTTTATTGCTAAAATAGTTGAAGCCATACCGACAATGACTATAAACAGCGTATAGCCAATATATAATAAAATAATAATAATTGTGATGAATATGCGATATTGAACGAGATTAGCAATGTTTAAGTTATTAAGCATATATGCATGAGCAGATGGCCGACATTAGTCGATATTTGCAAATAATAAAGCTAGAACAAAATAAAGGCAGTTTTGGATAGAGGAAGACTAGGCGAGTATAGAATGGTATATAGAATGCTAAATGTGCGGTAAGAAAGCATATAAACCGATGTTAAGGTTATAGTGCATCTAATGCAATAAGTGAAGTAAATAGTGTTTATTAAAATATATAAAGAATAAGATATGTCAGTGTATCATAGAATAGTATATGGTAGTATGGAATAGAATAGGAATGATATAGGTGAATAGAATGTATATGTGTACTGAATATATGCATACTGGATAACGAATCTACAATGACGAGTATTTGATGACTGATGTCACTCACCACCCATCATCATGTCCAAGAGAGTGAGTGTTATTAAATGTAGTTATTTAACACCAAATTACATTAAATTATTAATAAATTGTTTAATGTAAAATGGCTACTTTATTTAGTTAATAAATGAAATGATATATACAAGCCATAAATCAAATGACATTGTACATATAAATACTATGAACAAACTGAAATACAGATGGGGGAATTGTTCAAATGGTGGAATAAAAGAAAGAATAAAAATCAATTGCATAAAAGCAAATATAATTATAGAACAGTGTCGCCCGTAAATCACCGAGTATAATAAGACAATGGTGGAAATAAATGATATGGAAATCAAACTCCAATAGCTCTATACTTGTACTAATTCATTAGTTTTAATTTGTAAATTACCAAGTATATTTATTTCAAACAAACAGTGTAAAGTCGTTGTCAATAATATTAATGCAATACGATACAGTCTAGTACTTTGGGTATGATCCAATCAATGGCAAATATACATATCTAGTGTTACAAGTATCATGCAATGTTAAATTAGGCCAAATTCATGTAATATTAATAGATAAGTCAGCTATCATATGTTGTACAGCAGCAGTTGGTCTATATATAAAAAAACAGTTGTAACTAATAAAAATGATACATTAATTGGCAACTATTAATAAATATAATAAATGACTTGTTTCTATATTTATAAAGTTAATTATATAGATATCTATTTTAGTAAACAAGAAATGATGTACATAGTGCACAGCAGTCTATATAAGATGACTGTGCTATTCTATGTAACACCATGGTATGTTGTGCTCTATCCACAACAAGACTCCCAAGCCTTTAACAGCCATCAACCAATATAGAAAATGACAAGCGACACAGCCGTGCCACAACAGCGTGGTGTGATTGCTTATGATCATGATTTCTTAGAATTTTATCATTAAAAGCATATGGGATATAGACGCACACTCACGCTCACATATACATACATACATACATATATACATCACGTGTTCATGAATAAATAGATAGAGTATGGGCATGTGGAATAAGGGAACCGGTCTATCCGCATGGTCGTCAGTAAAGAAATCGGGTGGGTGGGACAATGGTCAAGTTTAAAACGGAGTAAATAAAAATTAATTAGTGAAAAATAATAGGATGGAAATGGATCAATGTATAATAGAGTGTAAAAGTAGCATTAATGGTTCTATAGAATAATTACCATCATTATTGTTATTGTATTGTTACTACTATTGTTCTAATCATAGCCATTATATTGTATTATTGCTCTTTATTCTTAACATCTCTATCTGATGCTCGTCATAGCTCGAGTGTTATTGTGTTGCGCGCGTGTGTGTGTGGTCTGCGTATTTGTTCTCACTTCATTAGTCTATTTTTGCTCACATTCACGATTCTTCCCCTTTGTTCTCTCTTTGCTCTATAACAACATCCTGGTGACTACACTTGATATAGTGTACTACTACTACTACTACTCTCCTACCACTTTTACTTATTATTATTGCGGTTATTTAGTTATCTATTGCCGCCACTGCTTACTTTTACTTCCACTACTACTATCATCGCCATCACATCGTTGTTTCTAGTAAACCTTTCTGTCATCTTTTAAACCAACCACCTACTCCCACCGTATTTCTGTGTGTGCATTATTTTACATCTTAAAATCACTCGCATAGTGTTCTACTTAGTGGGATAAGCCAGCTTTTCTATCTTTATTCTGTTTAACGACCGGCTTCGTGTAGCTAGTATATATATTTATTTATATTAAGGTGGTGTATTGCTGAAGCGTTGCTCAATATACAGCCGAGCAACGATTATTGTACGGGCATGGAGAAAATGGCGATTGATTCGCCTATGGACACGTCGGTGGCCTTGGCTCCTGCTGCTCCACCGTCGCGTCTACCGGTAACAATACCTGTGACAAGTGGGAATGAGAGTGACAGTAGTCATGGCGGCGGCAGCGGCAGTATGACACGTCCGCTGGCCTTTCGTCAACGAGCACCGCTCATCTTGACAACACAGGCTAGCGACGATGATTTCGATGACTTGGAAACAAGAAGCAATATCAGTACCAGCACGCTAGGCGATGCTAGCGATCGAAGTAGCGGTGGTCGTATTGGCCGTGGCCTACTTTTACGTAGAAATGGAAGCGAGACGCCATCAATACGACTACCCAATCTATCGCAGCTATCGTCCTCAATGCCTTCACTTAGTACAGCCTCGCGTGACGATATAACATCGTCAAACTCTGGTCTTAATGACAATGATACAGCAGCGGCTGGTCCGCCATTACGTAAATTGTCCATTGGTATTAGTGATAGCAATATGGCTGGTGTTAAACAAGGCGGTAATGGTCGTCCGCTTCGGCCCACACCTTCATTGTCGCAGCTTTCTACGGGTGGTGGCATGTCTAAACGACCAAGAAATGCCAAGAATCTATCTTTAATGGTGCCTATGAATCGCTCTTACCATTCAGCGCCCAATTCACCACCTGGTACGCCAGGTGGCAGCCATCCAGGCCTATTGTCAATGATGATGGCGCGTCGTGATGAAACCATGCCTGAAGATGAACAAGAAAGAGGTCCATTAACTGGTGGTAAGCAATATACATAGTTGGTAATGCGCATATACTAATGTAAGCTGATAGGCCGTAGTATGCTGTCCAGTCTTAAACCACGCGGCTCATCTGGCGCTGATAGTCGTCACCGCTCTTATAGCGATACACCTCTGCGACCACATACAGCATTTACTGAAGAACATCGTGAACAGTCATTAGTAGCGAATGATCCATACCGTGAAGGGCCAGTTTGTATTTTACCCAATCTATATCTTGGTACCGAAGTTAATGCGGCCAACCAAGAACAGCTACGCAAATTGAATATTCGCTATATTTTAAATGTAGCCAAGGAAGTACCGGTTCCATATACCGATGATATGTTGCTGCTATCACCGCGTTCAGAACGAACAGCCGCAGCTATTAAAGCAGCCGAAGATTTACGACAGAATTTGATTATACCTGGATTAAGTGTACCTGCACCGCCACCACGCGCCTATTTTGTCCATCCTAAGGCGCATCCATGGCATGGCGTGGCTGCACCGAATCTACTTAGTGTTACCACGTCTATTGGACCCATGCTGCAATCACGATCATTGCCACTAGACGACGAAATTGATGTAGATTCGCTATTGGGCAACAGTAGTGCGGGTAGCAATAGCAGCAGCAATGGGCAGGTCGATAGTGGTAATAGTAGCAATAGTGGCAATGAATCTATTGTAGTAGGTGTTGATAAGCCACTTAAACGACCCAATGTCGGTAGTGATACGTGGAATCGTATGGCTGGTCGAGCTTTTGAAGAACGATTCAGATACAAAAAGTTCAACTGGGGCCATAATCAAGAAGATCTGGTTGAATTCTTTGAAAATGCCTTTTCGTTCATCGATCAGGGCCGATCACGCGGTGAAGGTGTGCTTGTACACTGCCAATGTGGCGTATCGCGATCTGCTTCACTAGTGCTGGCCTATGTGATGCGTAATCAAAGCATGCCGCTTCATGAAGCATATGCTTATGTAAAAGAACGAAGTGCAGCCATTAGTCCCAATATGTCACTGTTTATCAGCTGGTAGAATTTGAACGAAAGCTTGGACTATCACGCCAATATCCAGGCGAGGAAGAAGAAGAAGAAGAGGTGGCAAGGACGGAAGAATTACGCAAAACTAACAATACAAAATGATTGCAAAGTCTAGTGGTGGCACAAATACAGCTGCATTAATTGGTCTAACTACAGAAAATAGCCCATCATTAATGTCAATTACTACAGCAGGTGCCACAGCTAATAACAAAGATTTGAAATCATTTGGTTTATTTAGCAATAACAACAACAACAGCGGCAATCTACAAATGGGAACGGCTACGGCAACAGCCAATGGTGTGGCTGGAATAGCCGGTCCCTCTAGTCGAGAGCGTAGAAATTCAATTTGGCGTTCGGTATCAGCACAGCATGCACGTGCTTTATCAACGGTGATTGAAGACATCGCCGAGTCACAATTATCACCTATTGCTTCACCGCGTACACCTTGTGAAGCATGCGATGAAGATACGATGAACCTAACTCAGAAATTCTATAGTCGTCGTGTTTTAGCCAAATAACTAATGTTGTCAATATTGTTATCTATTGAGAATAACAAAATATTCATAGCAAAAATGAATCTAGTACAAGATACGATGACAGGTAGCGCGCGCAATCTCATAATGATGCATTTTATTTGTGATTTCCTTTTTTCTCTCTTTTTACAATTCTTTGTCGTGTTCATTCGTTTCACTGTTTACTCGTTTGTTTGTTATCAGTGGATGATTACACTTTATTCTTAAAGGATAACGTGTATACACATCTATTTATTAACATGCACACACGCACAACTATTAACTGTATTTCTGTATTTTGCCTTTTGTCGTGGATAATCATTTCAGTGATAACGATCGTAGAACAATGAATGTAATTGGCATTACTATTAGCGTTCTTATTTTTATTATTATTGTTGTTATATAGTGATTAAAGATAATGTAATATAATAATAATCATAATCATATCCTATTCCATATGACGGATGATTGTTATTATTATTATTGTGGCCACATAACAACAATATTACCTTTTACCTTTTCCTTTGAACTACACTTTATTATCTATTATTCATTAAAACTTGTTAGTCAATAGCATTGTATATTATATTCATTATTTAAATTAATAAAAAGAGTTTTTATTCTCATATTAGCATTACCACCATAGAATATGATAGTCCTTATACTTATGGCGGACAATAATGCGATGCCATTGATAACGTTACGCGGTGGGCCAATTTGCTAACCAGTTGTAAAGCGATTTAAATGTGTGCACGTATATACATATGTATATAGTTAGTTAAAAGAGAGAGAGAGGAAGAGAGGGATTTAAAAACATATCGAAGATGATGGCGATAATAATGCGGTCGTGGTTAGATAAGCAATCAGTAACACGATTACTAAAGCTTCGACTTGCCTCCAACGCTGGCGATAAGTTCCTCAGGTAATTTCAATTCAGGCAGGTTACGGTATAGATCAAGACATTCTGGATTGGCCAATGTACCGCTAGGCGTGTATGGTATGTTGGATATGATGCGTTTAATAGCAATCTCCACCTTTTTGCCATTAACCGTATACTAGTATGATATGTATATATAAATATAAATATAAATATAGGTTAGTATTACCAATATTGTATATAGAGTGTCTCATACCGGTATATCGGCTACCGATAGAATAACGGCTGGTACATGGCGTGGACTTAATTGACGGCGGATATCGGCCGTAAGACGATCGATCAGCTCTTTAGTCATTGTATGGCCTTGATTCATTTTAAGAAATAGACAGACTCGCTCATCATCGCCCATCTTCTGACCCACCTATAAATCATAGATTAGTAATAAAGCATGATATAATGGCCACTTACTGCTAAACTGTCCTCAACCTCCAAAAAGGTGTCGACTATCATCGTATATCAGTATTGATTGTTTTATCATCTATTTACATATACACCCACCGATGTTATATAGTTCTGCGCTGCCAAATCGTACACCAGCTGGATTCAGTGTACCATCACTAGATCGTACTAGCATTAGTACTGTGGCTCTATATTGTTAATAGCTATTTACCTGCGTCCCAACATTACAATACCACCGGTAACTGGACTAATCCAGATAAAGTCACCATGATACCAAATACCTATTTATTAACAGAAATAAAAAGTTTGAGTATTAATATATAGCTATAATTGCTTAAACATTGGCCAATTACCTGGATAGACATCAAAATAGGCTGCACGGTATTTCATGTTGTTCTTATCGTTCCAGAACTTGACTGGCATACACGGGAATGGCCGTGTACAGACAAGATCGCCACTTTGACCAAAGACTGGCTTATCTAAATAACGTAATTATATAATAAATAAGTAAATTTACATTCAATATAATGTTGAAAAATACACATTACGTTACCTTGACCAGCCCATGCTTGAATGCTCATACCAAGGGCGCGACATTGGATCTCTCCTCGGTAGACTGGCAATGCATTGCAGCCAGTAGCAAAGGTAGAGCAAATATCCGTGCCGCCGGTAATTGAGCTAAGCATAGATCGGATTTAATATCTCTATAAACAAATTCAAAGCTTTCTGGTGACAGTGGAGAGCCAGTCGAGAAGATAGAGCGAAGACGATCCAGCTTGTGTTGTTTGCCTGTTATTTGGAGTAATTAATTAGTATTGTTATTGTATATTTATTGTTCCAATAGCGTGCCTGGATAGTATTTGCATCCTGTAGTGCCTGAATATACTTGGCTGATGTACCAAACATAGTGACACTAAATACAGCAAGCGTCAGTATTAGTAATTCACAAATGGCCAATGGTATCTCTATATTATTACCCTAGATCCTCGGCCAATGACCATAAAACATCAGGACTTGGCTTGAAAGGCGAGCCGTCATATAGAACAATGGTACAACCGGTTGCTAGACCAGCCACTAGCCAGTTCCACATCATCCAGCCCGTCTATAGAAAGCATATTAGCAATTTAATGACTTATTACGTGTTAAACACTTACTGTTGTATACTGGAGGAAAACGTCATCGCTTGTCATGCCACCATGAATGATATGTTCTTTTTGATGTTGTAGTAACATTCCCTAATAGCAAGAAAGTAAATAACAATTAGACTATAAACTAGTAAATAACTTACACCAGCTGAATGAACCAAGCATTTTGGTAGACCTGTTTAAGTTATTATAATATATTAGTGGCTAATGTTATAATAATATATTAAATCCTACCAGTGGTGCCAGATGAATACAAAATATAAATTGGATGATTGAATGGGAGTTGTTCAAACGTTAATGGTGTAGTATCGGCTGGTTGAATAAACTCATCCAACATCATACTGTATAATAGTCACGTTAATACAATAATGAGCAATAGTTTGTAGTAACTATTATAAACAATTACCTTTTAGGAATTACAGATGTATCACATGTATATTGCGATACAAATGGAATAATGACCACCTTTTCCAATCCATCCAGTCCTGTCAAATCATTAATAACATTTATATATAATATATATACCTATATATATATGTATAAACTAGTTACCTTCAACAACCGCCTTTAATTTGCCTAAATGGTCGTGTACCTTGCCATTATAAACAATTGCATTGACCGAGAATAGAATCTTGGGACGAATTTGATTAAATCGATCAAGTACACCCTAAAGAATAGTAATAAATAGTAATAAATAAATAGTAATATGTAATATAATAATTGATTAGTAATATGGATAAAAATAACACTATAATCAAGTACTTACCACAGTACCAAAATCTGGTGATGTAGAACTGTAAATGGCACCGATACTTGTTGCTGCCAACATAACAATAATTGCTTCGACACAGTTGGGGATATAGCCAGCAATACGATCACCCACTGTGATACCTGCTTTGCGGAATGCTGCCGCCATAAGACGTACGTGTTCACGCAGCTCTTGGTAGGTTATCGATCGACGCGCTTGTTGTTCACCAGTGGCAACAATGGCCACATGTTTGTCGTCACCACGTCTTAATAGATTCTCGGCGTAGTTCATGCGGGCACCTTCAAACCACACGGGAATCTCGTCCATAGGCACTGTTTCGTCAATAACACGAGTATAAGGCTCTGACGCAACAACGCCAACGTAGTCCCATACAGCCGACCAGAAATCAGCAATACGGTCGCAGGACCAGTCGTACAGCTGTTGGTAGTCGTCTAGACGTGTGAAATCACTACGTTAGCAACGGCATTCTCATATATAGTACAGCGATAATAACACTTACTTAGTTGAAGCTGGTAACGCTCGTTAACATATTGCCGAAAGCGAGCAATTTCCGTGTTGTCTGAATTGGCTGGACGCCACATACATTTTGGGTCGGTAGAAATGGGATTAAGCGTCATGGTAGATATCGACAATGGCTAGACAGCGAATGAGATCAAGTAAAGTATATTGGCTAGGCACGTAGACGTCTTTTTAGTGGCAGCAAACCGTGAAATTGAAAAAGTAAAGGCGCAGCGATAAAAGCTGGAGTTAATTGGGGCACCTTTTATTAACAATAAGCCTGTGTGTGTGCGTGAGAAAATTACATTAATGGGCAGCAGCTGAGTAGAATGGTTTAGCGAACAAATCACGTGATGGTATTGCATCTAAAGCAATAAAGGTGAAAGCCTCTCTACTAGTGTGGTGTAGATGTTAGATCCATTCAGTGCTACTAGCAAAAGTGTGGGTACTGTGGCCATAGCCGTTAGTACGGAGTAACTAAGTGTTGAAGCGGATCGAGATCGCTTGGCCGGCGGTAATGACGATGCTGAATGAATAGCATCGTCTGCGGTATCTTTAGCTTCTATCTCAGCTATTGATAGAAAGCTGCGTTTTTTATTTAATTTTGTTAATGTTATATCATTGTATTTCCTTCCATCTGTACTGGTATGCGACAAAGCATCTTCTAAACAGGCGGTTAAGTCTTGCTTTTGAGCAATCTCATAAGCGTTGCTAATATTGCATAATCGCTGTTCTAATCGATCTAGCTCTCGTAACTCGTGTTGGAATTCTCGTCGCAACATACGCATTGCTTGTTTTGTTTTATGTACTAGCTGTTGTGCCTGTTCGTGTTCCTTGCCTAATCGATAAGACTTTTGTCGGGCTAAAAGCACAGTATCCTTGGTAATGGCCAGTGCTTCTACCGATGTATCAGCTATAGAAGACGGCTCATACTGACAGCTGCTATTGTTAGTATTGCTGGGTGAAACAGGCAATGCGGATAGATGCTGATTGGATTGTAGTTTTGTTGCTGCATCAGATGACTCTGATAAGCTCATTGCTTCTACTGCGTTAAATCGGATGAAGTATCGTCGAGAAGAGGTGAAAAGCAAATAGGAGACTCCAGTGAAGATGATATAATAGGGAATTCAATAGGTACAATGGGATCGTTAAGGGCAAGTGTAGAGGTTTGCTGCTCAGATGTACTATCCAAGTCTGTAATGGCTATGCTATCTTTAGCACTGGCTGTATCGCATGTTGGTTCCAGTGAGTTAGCTATCGATTTGTGTTTGTCGCAATCTGTTTTAATGTTGCCGTGGTATGGCTGTTCCAATGCCAATGATATAACTGATTGATATTGCGTAATAGCTTGCTCAAATGTTTTGTAAAATTGGCTGGCTTGTAACGTTCTGCGGCGTAGCTCAGCTTCCAGCGTCTTACATGAAGCATCGTATCTCTGCTGGCGCTGGGCGCGCATCTCTTCCACTTTAATTCTAATGCTTTCTGTAAGATCCATTTCCATAGATAACATATAGACAAACGTAGTAAGTGCGAAAGAAAAGAATAGAATGTAAATGATAAGCGCCTTTGCTCCATTTTTGGCCGAAATAAACCGTCCACCAGCTGCAGCAATACACGCTGCTGTAGTCACACGTGCAGCTAGCAGTTTCCCATATAAATAGTTTTAGTCTTACCATCTTCTAATAGTAATCAATTACATCGTGTGAATGTTTGGGAGTAGCATTTTTATACAATAAAGCTGTATAAATATAATACATCCATTTACTATGTAGCTAATTAGCTGGATGTATAACATCATGTGTATATTTTTAGCTATAAAGCAGTATGTCTTATTTCAATACAAAATAAATTGAAGTTGAAGTAAACAACAATTGTTATTATACTTGTATGCAAAACATATAAAAATCATGATTGTGATTTTAATTAGCTTATGCATTCAGTTTTTAATGTTTATTGATAAAATACACTTTACATATAATGGTCTAGAGTGCATGGCGTATAAATATATTTTAAATATTATTACTTTGAAGTTAATGATATATTGCTATTAATTGGCCCAAGCACTGGATACTATATTGTAATAATGTTTGCTAGCAATATATCAACACACTTTATTACATAATATATAGTAGATATAAAGGTATATATTAGACTTTGGCTTATCAAGTAATGCTAGAGTAGCAGTTAACAGCGAATGGTTACAATGCTAAACGCAGTTTTAAATATTTGCATTTACATTCACAGTTGAAGCTGTGATTAGCGTTCAAATGTTTATAGCAATGGTGTCGATAATTGGCTGAGAGAGCAGAAGTAAAATTTGGTTAAATATATAATTAAATAAGACATTTAGTTATAATACCATTCGTTACATTAAATAGTAGAATGCTATTAATTATATGAATATATTAATCATATAGCTAGATCGTTTAACATCTAGCTTCCATCCAACAGTGCTTCAATCTAGTTTGTAAAACGAAAATCCATATTTCCATTTTTATCAGTTCATATCAAATAAAAGCAATAATATGACATTTTAAATTTTGGCGCTAATGATTTGTAACGTCTATTAGTTTAAACATCGGCATCTAGATATCAACAGTTAATTTAGCAGTTACAATCACGAGATTGTACTAAACGCACCAGCGCATTGTTTTAAAACTTTTTGAATTGTCAATGCCATTTTGTAATTCTCAAAAGATAGCAAAGATTGTCCGCTACACCATATAAAGCAATTCAATTAGCTTTTTTTGGAATAACTTGATCGGGGGCTTAACTGAAACCACACGCATACCATTTTGGCCAATGATTAAATTACATCCCAGCTATATAGGAGTTTATATCGTTTCACTTATTTTCGTGTTTTAGCATGCATACCTCGTGTATATCTCCAAATATGAC